>PVKE010008284.1:0-48142 GCA_004027555.1 Craseonycteris thonglongyai | reverse complement strand
TGGGCCCTCCCTCTTCTCTCTCTCTGTCTGTCTGTCTCTCTGTCAAAAACAATAAAAATAAATCTTTAAAATTACCCAAAGTAATAGATTAATGACTTAACTGAAAAAGTAAAATTTTTCTAATGTTTGCGCAGACATTAAGGTACATAGGAGTGATAAATGTGTCTGGTTTTCTAGAAACCAAATGCTAAATATATTAGTATTTTCAGCGATTCTTCTGAATTTTGAATACCATTTATGAAAAATCAAAAGTTAATATGTAGAAAATTTGTGATATTCACCATTTTAAAAATACAGACCTGATAACATAATGGAACAGCACTAAAACTTTATGCACAGGGTTTAAAACTAATGCCTTTTTACAGTGAATACAAGTTAATTTTGCTATAGTCATTTAAATAAAAGTATCTCTATATAACTGTCAATAAAACATCAAATTTTTATCTTACTGGAGAAAATAGACACATTTTATTAATCTAAAAGTAAACTATTTCACATCTTGCTGTATTATATATAGCTGGTTAGATTCTAGAAACTCAACACCAACCGATAGAAGCTCGAAGATTTGACAATTGATTTTAAGAACACAATTAAAGAATAATAAAGCCTAATGAATATTACTTTTGTATTTAAAGTAGCAAGAATCTAAAGGCCATCCAATGAAAAAGGTGTGAATCAAACACATCTCTTGTTAGAAACAGCTATAGGGAATGATCTGTTTAGTTATAACTGAGTATAATCTCAGCAAGTTTTCTACATAAGTACATTTTAAATCTTGATTGATAATGTACTAGAAAATTTTTTTTTCATAGACTTCACAAATATTAGACACTTAAAGAAGGGGATACAAAACTGTTCAGGCTCAAACTTTCTTCATAATATTTCTTCAAAATAGATTTTATATAAATTTAAGATGATTAAATCTAAACCTGATGTGTAGTTTTGCTTTTCCTTCTCAAAGATTTGATGGCTATATTTTGCTAGGTAAAATTTTTTTTTATTTTAATTTTCCAATTATAGTAGGCATACAAAATTCTATTCGATTCAGGTATACAACATAGTAATTAGACATTTATATAACTTACAAAGTAATCATGCCAATAAACCTAGTAGTGATCTGACACCATACATTGTTATTACAATATTCCTATTGCTACACTTTATATCTGATAAATATTTTATAAAAATCAAATTGTACATCTTAATCCTGTCCCCTTTTCATCCCCTCCCCTCAATATCCTTCTCCTCAGGTAACTTTCAGAATGGTCTCTGTATCTATGAGTTTGTTTCTATTTTGTTTTTTTTATTTCTTCTGTTTTTTAGATTTCACATATAATGAAATAATATTATGTTTGTCTGACTTATGTCACTTAGCATAATACACTCTAGGCTTATCCATGTTGTCGTAGATGGCAAAATGTCATTTTTTTAATGGTTGAGTAATATTCCATTGAATGTATGTATCGCCTCTATTTTTTTAAAGATTTATTTTATTGTTTTTTATTTTGAGAAGGGATTGAGAGAGAGAGAGAGAGAGAGAGAGAGAGAGAGAGAGAGAGAGAGAGAGAATGGGAAAGGGCCCAGAGCAGACTCCATAGTTGTACATCATTAGTTGTGATATAGTTTCATTACACACAGGTGGATGTGGGGCCATGCAGGGTGGGAACCAAACTGAGAACCTCCCACATGAGAGGTGAAAACACTTATTGCAGAGCCCTCCCAAGTGGTTACTGGTTGGGCTGCAGTGTAGCTCATGAGGCTTCATGGGCCTGGGCTGGGAATTGAACCTCAAACCTCACAATTGTGAGTCAAGTGCTCAATTGCTGAGCTATCCAGGTATCCTCTGTAGTTGTTATTTCTGACTGGTTCTTTTTTACATTTTTTATCTCTATTTTTGTGTTTTGTGTTTTTTAGTTGAAGTTCTCACTAAAATTATTGAGTATCTTTGTAACCAGTGTTTAGAACTTTGCATCTGGTAGATTGCTTGTCTCCATTTTGCTTAGTTCTTTTTCTGGAATTTTGTGCTATTATTTCCTTTGGGACATGTTTCTTTGTCTTCCCATTTTGACTACCTATTAGTGTTTGTTCCTTTTTATTAGGTAGAGCTGCTATGTCTCCCAGTCTTGGAAGTGGCCTTATATGGTAGATATTCTGTGGGGCCCAGTGGCACAGTCTCCCTGGTCACTTGAGTAGAGTGGTGCAGGTGTGTCCTTTGTATGTGTTGTGTATGTCCTTCTATTGTAGTTGAGCTCTGGTTGCTGTTTATATGTCAATAGAGGATTGAGCCTCAGGCTGATTGTCCCTGAGGACTGTCTGTGACTACAGTGGAGAAGTTTTCATGCAGGGGCTGACCCTACAGAGCAGGGTATGCTTTAGCAGGGCTCTAGTGCCTGCCCAGTCTGTTCTTTGGGTGTGTCTTCTATGGTGGTGGCCAGGTAGCGCTCAGGTGTGGTCCAAAGATGGCCACCTAGCATGCTGGCTCCAGAGTCTCCTGGGAGGAAAACTGCTACATGCTAAGTTTAGCAGCAGCCTGTGCCCTGCCTAGGAACAATTGGCATGATCCACAAAGCAATCCTCAGATATCTCCCACCCATGTTGGGCCTGGAGGTGATTGGGAAAGGGTAAATCTCTAACTGAGATCAGCTGCCACTAGTGCTTGGCTTGGGGTTACTCAGCAAGAGGTACAGGACATACCGAGATCAGATGCTTCTTGCTTGGGGGTTGTGAAACTTTGAGAGAGTTTAGAAAAGTTTGCAGCATGAGCAAAGATAGGCCATTTTTATGAAAAAGCCACTAGAAGTGACTTGGATCTCAGGGAATCACCAGGGAGGGATGAAAGAACAGTGTTGGTCAGGTTGATGAAGAGTCAGATATGATGACTCCCTTCCTCTATGTCTTCATGCTGGGAGCAGGGGGAAGGCTCAATAAAGGAACAGTGGCTTCTTTCAGCAGTCCTGTTTAGGAGAACGCTGCCCTTCAGCCCTCATCCTGAAGCTAGACAATTTAATTCCTTCCCTTATGTCCATGATGATTTTTGAACTGCTGCCCCATCACTGGAGCTCAGAGTGAGAGAGAATGTCAGTGAGTATGTCCATGCTCTGAGATTTCAGCAGCCCTTCATCTCTCTCAGCCATAATCTCCTCTGGTTTACACATCCAAAAGTTGTGGAGACTTCTTTTCCTTAGAACTCTGGGCTAGGAAATCTGGTGAAGGCCTGGGACTCTTCCTGGAGGATCACTTTAGCTGAGCTGAGATAGCCCTCCTGTTCTTTGATCACCCCATGTGGGTGTGAGCCCAGCCTAACCCAAATTTTCACCATTTCTACCAATCTTTAATTGGCTTGTTTTTTCTTTTTTTTTTGTATGCCCTTAATTATAGAACTGTTGCTCAGCTAGACTTTAGGCAATTCTCAATGGTGGACGTTCTGTAGTTCAGTTGTAATTTTAATGTGGTTATGAGAGGAGATGAGCATAGCATTTACCTACTCTGCCATGTTTACCAGAACTATACTCAGTGTTTTTAACTCTGCATAGGGTAGATTTTTTATCTTCATTTTGTTCAATCCTTTCATTTGGGGCCTATTTCTTTGTTTCCTCATTTTGGCTGTTTCTCTGTGTTTGCTTATGTGTATGAGGTAACTCTTCTAAGTCTCCTAGTTTTGGTAAGGTGGTCTTATGTAGTAATGTCCTGTGGTGCTCATTAGTACTATCTTCCTGGTCACTTGATCCAGGTACTCCTGGTAAGTCCCTTGTGTGGGTTATGTGTACCTTTGGGTTGTAGTTGAGCTTTGAATACCATGGGCACATTAATGGAAAGGTTTGACCTTCAGTGATTGGTTGTGAAGACTAGACATGACTACAGTGGAGGAGCTGTTGTTTGGGGCTGAGCAAGATTGATTCTAACTGGGCTCTGGTGCCTGCCTAGTCTGCCCTTTGGGTGAGTCATTTGTGGAGGTGGTTGTGTGATGCTCTGTTGTAAAGCTGGCCACCCTATGTGCTGGTTCTTGGGCCTCTTGGGAAGGGCTATGTTTCATGCCAAGTTCAGCCATTGCCTGTACCCTATCTGGGATCACACGGAAGGAGATACAAAGTGATCTGCAGGTGATTGCCACTTTTTCTTGGCTTAGAAGTGCCTGGGAGGGGCTAAAATGTGAACATTATTCAGCTGCCACTAGTGCTGAGCTTTGAAATGCTTACCAAGAGGTATGAGGCACACTGAGGCCCCATGCTACTTTTTTGGTGATTATGAACCTTTGAGATTTTAGGAAAAGTCACTGGAAATGGCTCGGTAGGCCAACAAGTTGTGTGGGGTGGGTCTCATGGAATCATTAGTGCAAAGCAAATGGTGTTAGCCAGGTTGATGGCTATGACAGCCACCTGCATCTGCATGCTGAGTGGAAATGGCTCAACAAAAGCACAGTGGCTTTTTCCAGCACTTCTGTTTAAAGAAATATGTCCCTCTACTTCTCACCCTGAATCCAAACAATTTAGTTCCTCCATGTAGGTCCCTTGAAGTTAAGCAGACAATTTACTGAAAAAGTTGGCTATCTCTTTATTTTAGTCCCAATGAGTGTGATAAAAACAAAACAAAACATTTATTCTCTTTTTGAAATCCCTTTGAATTCAATCTAATCCTCTTTTTCAAAGGATTTTCTGTGCTTATACTGTTGTGAAGTTGTACTGTTATGACCTCCTTTTCTGAGGTAAAGAAACAGGGGGATTGAAAGAAACTTGTAGAACAGGAGATAATTTCTCTTTTCTTTTACCTAGAACTTGCTCCTTAAAGTGTATTCCACAGACCTGGACATCTGCATGATTTGGCATGGGGCCTCACCTCTGACCTACTAAATTCTGCAGGGTGACCAGATCCCCCTTGTGATTCCTAAACTTCATCAAAGTTGACATGCACAGTTCTAGCAGGGAAATCATTTTAATTTCTAGCTTTCTGTTTGCTGTTTGTGAAACAAGGTTCTAATATTTTTTCATAAGTCTCTTGTGGATTAGCATGTTGTTACTAACTCTTATCTGTTGATATTGAGCCCAAGGCATTATTTAGGAAGAGAAAGTATCCTTCTTCACCACTTTCACTTCTCCAGCATATACTTATCCTAGCCTATTAAGGTGTTTTTCAATTCAGGGGTCTCCAAACTTTTCAGCCTGCTGGCCGCATTAACTATCAAACAGCAGTTTGGGGGCCGACTACACACTCAAGGTCCAAATAAAAAAGAATCAAAACATAGATGTTGTTTTTAATTATTTATTTAATATTATTTTATTCAGATAAAAAGGTCTCCACGGGCCGGATGAGAGGGCCTCGTGGGTCGCATCCAGCCCGCGGGCCATAGTTTGGAGACCCCTAGATTCTAGATTGATATGAATACAGTTGCCACTGAAATATATTCTTAGGTTAAAAACATTCAGTCATCAATATATTAATTGATTCACATATATTTTTTCAAAGAAAATAAGTACAAGGGACTGTTATTTATTATAGTTAAAATATATTATAACTTTAATTAACTTCTAGAATACCACTTGAGATTATAGTATGCTATAAACTAAACTTCTGTTGCAGATATATAAAACAGTGCAACAAATTTATTTTTAAAACTCAAAGAATGTTAAAAATAACTGAAATACACTTTTTATTTATTTTTATTTTTTTATTAATTGTTAACTTTATTGGGGTGATATTGGTTGGGAACATTACATAGATTCCAGGTGTGAAACTCTACATTACATCATCTATGTATTGCATTGAAAAATAACTAAAATATACTTTGATTTATAGTTTATGGGGCTCTTTACTCACATGATTTTATTAGAATATGAAGAGTCTCTGAAACTATCAATTAAAAAATGTATGCATGGTAACTCGGCTATTATTGTACATTTGTAAATTTCTTTGCAATTCTCATTTTAAAGCATCATACAAGTGGGTTTATTATCATTTATTATGCCATAGATATGTCTATGTTTATTTTTTTTATGATTGTTGCTGTATTTTGGTATTCTAAAGGTTTAGGTTACAGAAATGTCTGTTTTCCTAGAATTCCTTCTCATCACACATGCTAAGTTTAATATGTTCAGCCTGAGTCACCAAAAGGTGAAGACAAAGAGTATCAAATTTCAAGTTGATACTATTATTTAATATCTAATTTTTAAGATATGGGACACTTAGTAGGCTTTCACGCGTGAGAGCCAGATTAACACAGCATCAAACATGATTTTAAATTAGTTTAGTGGTAAAAGGTGATAAAGAATTGAAAATAAACATTGTAAAACAGTTAAAAATTGTACTGGAAATAATGTAAAAGGAATTTAGATACTAAGAAGTGTCATTTCTATGGGGGAGGTGGAAGGGGGATTTAAATATATGGTGATGGAAACAACAACAACAACAACAAAAAACTGACTCTGGGTGGTAAACCCACAATGCAACAGATAGATGATATACTATAGAATTTTACATCTGGAACCTATGTAATTTTACTAACCAATGTCACCTCAATACATTTAATTAAAAAAGAAAAACAGTAGGAAGCAAGCTGAGAGAAAATGTCATTTTAAGGCTAAGTCTACTAATAAGTTAAAGAAATGAGAACCTGTTAACCTTTAACAGAAGACTGGGGGTTGGTATACTCTGTAATTACAGTTAAATACAATTGAGGATAAATAAGTTAAATTATACCTGGGATAAAAAAAAGTGTAGGGCATTCCACTTTCAGGTGCCCCCTCTTATTATAGAGCTTTGTATTTCCTTTTAATAAATTTGCTACTTAACTTTTCCAAAAAAAGTGTAACTTCTTTCAGAATTGGTAAGAAAAACAGAACATTTCTACACTTTTATTTGATTGTGAGGCTTGTCAACAGTTTTGTTTTTTTATAATCTTTGACCACACCCATTTTCCTCCACCAAATATGTGTTGGTAGTTAAAAACTGCCACAAGCAGGGAATACTGGCATAGCTCAGTGGTTGAGCACTTGCTAGCAATCTCAAGGTCCTGGGTTCTCAGTGGGGAAGATTCTCGTCTCCCTTGTGGAAGGCCCTGCTCCTCTCCACATCCACCTGTGTGGAATGCAACTATGTCACAACTAATGATGTATAACTATGCAGACTGTTCTGGGCCCTCCCCACTTCTCTTTCTCTCTCTCTCCCTTTCTCGCAAACAATAAAATAAACCTTAAACAAACAAATGAAAAAATAACCACAAACAAAAGCTTAATTGGTCATTATTAAATATTATTTTTTAATTATGAAGTTTTTAATAATCAATAAACCACTAAAGCAAAAAAATTTATTTTCTGACAAAATGCCTTTATTAAATGGAATACAACTGAAAACCTTTCTAGCTGTCTTTATTTTTGTCTTTTTCTCATAAATATTTATTGCATACCTATTTTATGTCATCTTATATCAAGCTTTGAAAAAATACAACAAATAATATTCAGTTCATACCATTGAAGATTCTAGAGTCAAACAACATTAAAGGAAAAAAATCTTTAGAAACTATGAATTGGTTGTTCTGTTGAAGATGAAGCAGCATTATTAGTCAGAGTATCACATTAATTTATAAGAATTTGGAAACATAGGGAATGCCAGGATAGCTCAGTGGCTGAGTGCCTGCCTCTCAATCACAAGGTCTGGGGTTCGATTCTCAGCTCAAGCCTGTGCAACTCCATATGGTGAACTCCAGCAGAACTGGTAACCAATGAGGTTGTTTGGCGGTGCAAGTTCTCATCTCCCATGTGGGAAACTCCTAGTTCAGTTTCTGCCCCACATGGCCCCACATCCATTGTGTGGAATGAAACTGTGTGTCAACTAATGATGTACAACTATGAAACTGCTCTGGGCTCTTTCTCTCTCACCTTCTCTCAAAAATAAATAAATGAATAAATGAATGAATGAATGAATGAATGAATGAATGAATAAATAAATAAATAAATAAATAAATAAATAAAAGACATTAAAAGCATAGTGATGAATGTAGAATAATCATAACTCCATGTGAAAGAATGTCAAATCTTTATTTTAATGTAAAAATTTAACGAGATTAATTTTTTTCTAAGAAATGCATATGTTACTAAGTGCTACACTCTGTGCTAGGTCTCAGGGATATAGGATGAACAAAACAAACTTGATTTCTGTTTTTATGGATCTTATATTCTAATAATAGAGTCAGACTAAAACCAAGGAAATTGAAAACTAAACACAATAATTACAGTTGGCAACAAGGATGAATGCCACCAACACGAGGCCACTTTTTTTTGGGTCTGGATAGGAAAGACTCACTGGGGATTTGAAATTTTAGGTGAGATTTACTCTTAACTTTATATCCCCCTTCAACCTGTGGATTAATTTTACATGAGATCATGAAGTGTAGTTGGGTATCACTATTATCAGTTGAACTAACTTTTATTTTTAAAATTTATCTTATTGTTTGAGAGAGAGAGAGAGAGAGAGAGAGAGCCCAGAGCAATCTCCATAAGTTATATATCATTAACTGTAACAATTTCATTCCACATATGTGGATGTGGGGCCACGCAGGGTGGGAACTGAACCAGGGCCTCCTGCATGGGAGGTGAGAACCTTCGATAATGAGCCATCTCAGCAGTTATTAGTTGCACTGCAATTCAGCATTTGGGGTTTACATGGGGCTGGGGCCAGGAATCGAACTCTGTGATTTCGAGGCAATCACCAATTTATGAGCTATCCTGACATTCCCTGAACTGACTTTCTTTTTTTAAATTTATTTTTATTGTTTTTCTTTCTTTTTTTTTAAAGATTTTATTTATTTATTTATTTGTTTATTTGTTTATTTATTTATTTATTTATTTATTTGACAGAGAGAAAGAGATACAGAGACAGAGATAGAGGGAATGAGGAGGGCCCAGAACAGTCTCCACAGTTGCACATCATTGGTTTTTCCACATAGTTTCATTCCACAGATGGGCACAGGGCTGCACAAGGCAGGAGCTGGGCCAGGTCTCACCCCTGTGAGAACCGAGCTGAGGGTACTCCCCAGTCCAGCACTTGGGTCCGCGCGGGCCAGGGCCAGGATTCGATCCTCGGTTCCCGGGGCTGCAAAGTGAGTGCTTAACCCACTGAGCCATCCCGGCTTCCCATTTATTGTTTTTCTTGACAGAGAGAGAGCAAGACAGACAGAGAGTAGGGGAAGGGCCAGAGCCATATTTGTGTGTCATTAGTTTTTCAGGCACAGGGCTGCACAGGGCAGGAACCAGACCAGGGGCCTCCTGCATTGGCCCTAGCAAGAACTGAACAGGGGGCATATGGGTCATCATATGGGTCTGCATGGGCCAGGGCCATGATTCAATCCTCAGATCCCAGGGCTGCAAAGCAAGTGCTAAACCTGCCGAGCCATCCCAGCTTCCCCTGAACTGACTTTTTAATGAAACAGGTATAATGTCCCCTCTATTTCTAATCTTACCCCTTGTAAGCTTCTCTTTGTTTCATACCAAACATTGTATATATGAGGTGTGATTAAAAAAAAAAAAAGTATATATATATATGGTGAATGTTTAAATTAAAAAAAATTATTACAGTTAAAGACATTTTGACATTAATTTCTCTCAAAATTCCCCTCCTTGTGTTGAACACACTTATCCTATTGTTCTTGTCACTTTCTGAAGAAGTTCTGGAAGTCCTCTTTCATGAGTGTTTTTAGTTGTGCTGTTGTGGCTGCCTCAATGTCCTAAATTGCTTCAAAACATTTACCTTTCATTTTGACTTTGGGGAAGATCCAGAGGTTGCCTAGTGCCAGATCCAGGGAATAAGGTAGATGAAGACTCACTGTCATGTTTTTATGTTTTATTTGACAGAAATTGACTATCAGAAGTGATGTGTGTCATGGAGTATTATTATAATGGAGGATGAAACCATTTGCCTAATTCTCAGATACTTACATATCACATATATACATATATACATATATAATCTCACATTATACTTATACATGATGCTAGTAATGACTGAAGTTCACAACACTTGGCTTCTTTCTGAAAACTTGTTCAATAGAACTTCTGTCTCTGTAACTATTAGTCTAGTATTAACTACCAAGACAAGAATGTTCCATTGGATATTAAAACATATGACAAGAAATTTGTTGATTAGATTATTTGTTTTTGCATAAACTTAATCCTTTAAAAGTACTTTAGGTGCCAAAATCTATGATGTTTTTTAAATCACATTTGATACATAATTATGTTGGAGATTTGAGGATATGAAGGTCTGATGGTATGATGAAAACATCAATGTGATCAGTGATTAGCATTGATACTACTAGAAATAAGCAAAATGTGGGGATGAAGAAAATACTATTTATTATGAAAAAAAACTTGGTTCTTAAGAAATTGACTATCATTATTACAATAATTCATTATTAGTGTGTTCTGCTCTAACATTAATGAAGTCTTGGCAATTTACTATATAAACCCTATCCATATTTTCTAAAGGTGTCAATTTTCCTTCTAAGTTTAAATTTCTAATGCTTTTATGATCACTTGATCAACTTCTCACTGCACAAATTCGTTCTTTCGCCTATATTCACAACCTCACTGAATGGCACTACAATCCACTGGCAACACAGGAAATATTATGAAGCATTATTCTTGAATCTTCCTTCTTAATTACCCCTATGTCCAGATAATCTGAAATTCAGTTGATTGCATGCATCTTTAGTCCATTTTGAGTGGGTCCATTCTTAATATCTCCCTTTATTGCTTACCTTACTTTTTAATTGAATCACTCACTTTCTTCTTGCTTTTCCTAATGGGCCTCTCAGCCAAAACAAATCATTCCTTAAGCTGCTTCTAAAAATACCTTTCTAAATGCGCATGTGCTATCTTTCTTTCCTATGTTCAGCCTTTCAGTGAGCTCCTTGTCATAAAGACAAAGCTCACACTCTCCCTCAGGAACATCCACGGCTCTCGGTGATGTGGCTTTTTGATTTCCACTCCAGCATTGTCACCACTTCTCCTCCAGCTTTCCTTCCCCACCCCTCACTCTACCTAAGGTCATATCACCAGACTTTCAACTCCATCCTCTCTCTTTTTTTAATTGTTAAATTTATTGGGATGACGTTGGTTGGTAACAATTAGATAGTTTCCAGGTGTACAAATCTACATTACATCACCTATGCATTGCATTATGTGTTCACCACCCAGAATCAGCTCTCCTTCCATCACCATATATCCGGTATCCACTCCCAACTTCCCCGTCCCCATCCTCTCTTAACCTTAGGCCTCCTTTTAACCTCTTACTGTTCCATGAAATTGCTCCACTCTCAGCTCCCATTTCCCCATCGCTTTTCCTTGAACTTGAGCTGAATAACTTGTTTCTTTTATTGGAATTACCCATTTACTTTAAGTTTATATTCCTGTACTCTAGGCTTACTTGCTCTGTGCATAGTGAGGCTGGCTGAGGGTTGGGTTCTGCCTTGTTCGTTATTGTAATATATTTACAATACTCAGCAGGAGGCTTATTTGATAAATTCTTAGTTAATATTAGAAACTTCTAACTGTGGACGGATTTAGTATTTCTCCAATACACATAATTCTGTGAAAACCAAGCAAAGTGTGTGTGTGTGTGTGTGTGTGTGTGTGTGTGTGTGTGTGTGTGTTTGGAGTCTGGAGAAGTATAATATATGAATGTTCAGTGAGGTAGGTGTCCTGACTTTCACACAGTCTGCTCTGCACTGAGATTACTTGAGGACCTGGGTTGTTCTTATTCTTCTAGCTAACAGCAGTGCATACATTGGAAGTTCTGTCTCATATTGTTGCACATTTGTTGCTATTTAATAAAAACTCAGAGAACAGCTTGCAAAAGGCAATACTCATTCCTGCTGAGAAAAAAAGAGAAACAAGTGAATCCTTTGCTAAGCAATTTCAAATGTTTCTGCTGGAACCTTAATAGCATAATTTTAACTTCTTGGCACTTGGTGAGGTCAACATTGCTGTGCTTTGTACTAAAGCACTAACGCATTATACTGGAAAATTGGATCCAGAGGTAAAGTGGAGTTTCCTTTTTTCAAAAGTTGTCTAGCCAAGATACACAATCCATGAATAAGAGTAATTTAGTGAGAACACTAGTGAAGTATATACCTAGATAATAATTTGCTTTCCCATGCTCTAAAATACCAAAGCTTACTTCCTTTAGGTTTCCATTTATACTTACTATTATTTTTATTTTATATTATTTTCATGTACTTTTAACTGCAGACTAGCATAATTCATTTTACTGAAAAATTTAATCTTACTGGATTTTGACATTAAAATAAAGATTTGACATTCTTTCATATGGAATAACGATTAGTCCACATTCATCACCATGATTTCAATTTATTATAAATTAATGAGATATTCTTACTGATAAGGCCATTTTATATTAGAATATTTAGAATTCTAGGAAGCATTATTTAAAACTAGTATTTTTTGTATGAATAAAATTATTTAAAGATTGCACGTGGGGATACCAGGAGAGCTCAACAGGTCGAGTACTTGTCTTGCTGACGTGAGGTGCAGGGATCGAATCCTGGTCCAGGCCCATGCAAATCCAGATGCTGAACTGCGGCGCAGCTAGTAACCAGTGCAAGGGCTCGGTGGCAAAGGAGCTTGTCTCCCACCTGGGAGGTTCCAGGTTTGGTTCCCGTCCTGTGCGGCCCCACATCCACCTGAGTGGAATGAAACCATGTCACAACTAATGACATACAACTATGGAGATTGCTCTGGGCCCTCCCCACTTTTCTTTCTCTCACCTTCTCTCAAAAACAATAAAATACATATTAAAAAAAAGTAAAAATTACATTTGACTGTGATGAAACATGGGTGAATTTAGAGTTTTTAGCAGCTGAAAAACATGCTAATGTCTGGCTTTAAGAAAGTTATGGCAACCTTTTTTTTTTCATACTTACAGATTCTTCAAGAGTCATTCATGTCAATTATTTGCTAATAATTACATTGGCATTGTGATAACTTTAGGTATAACTAAAGATAAAAACATGTTCAATACAGATAGCTAATACTATTAATAACTTAGGCAAATTAATGACTAGTGTTAAATTAATATAATGATAATCACTTTTAGATGAGTCAATAAGAACTAATTCCCAATAGAGACAAGATATATTTAAAGAAAAAAAAATTGTACAGAAGGATGAAAGATAGGATTTACAGCAAATATCTTTTACCTGAAATCCAAATATTAGCAACAAACTACTTTGAAAGGAATTAATTTGGGTAAACCCCCATAATTCAACACTGTTTCTGTTCTGAATATTATGGAACACATTTCAATCTGTGGGGTAGTAACCTAGGCTAAAACTCTCAGGAATTTGTTTCTTTATGATCTTTCCAGTATTTCCTATTTGAGTGAGAATGAAAATACCTCTAATAGGCTCTGTTTTAGGGGATTTAGCCCTCTGCTTCCACAATGTAGAGAACCAAGAGATAAAAGAAGCTGAATCAAGAGAAAGGCAGCCAAACTGTGATTTTGATTTTTTAGAACCTTCTGTTTCATTTAAGCTGAAAGATTTATGGATTACGGTCCTCAACAAGTCATTATATATAAAAACACTAAAAAACTGTAGTTAGGTGCTTTCTTTCCCTCCTAACTTCTCACATTACTGATTATAATTCCATTACAAAGGTAAGGGTTAGAAGGTTTAGAGGCAAATTGGGAACTTCATTAGCAGAACAAAAGTGACATAGTGTCATAATTACGTGAGCTATAAACCTGTGAAGAGAAGATGAAGGTCAGTTGAGTGAGCTACAAAGAACTTGAAGATCAGGAGGTTGTGATCTAGGCATGGACTTTTAATATTTTGTATACCTTGGGCAAGATATTTCACCCCTCAAGGTGTTGAACTACATCAGCGTGTTTCAAAGTTTTTAATTTTCTCCTCTTTCTTCCTTTTAATCAGTGGTTCTTTAGATTTGTAATTATAAGCAGAATGTCAACTTTTTTTTAAGATTTATTTTTATTGACAGAGAGACAGAGAGAAGGGGGAGGGCCCAGAGCAGTCATCATAGCTGTACAGTCACTAGTTTTTGATATAATTTTACTCCACAGGGGGGCGTGTGGCTGAGCAGAGCAGGAACCAGGAGGCGGCCCCCCACATGGGAAGCATGATCACTGAGGGCTTCGTACATGAGAAGCCCACCCAGGGTGGGAACTGAACTGGGGGCACAACCTAGTTCAGCATATGTGCCCCACAGGCCGAGGTCAGGATGCAATCCTTGGACCCTGGGGCTGCAAAACAAGCTCTCAACCTGCTGAGCCATCCCTGAACTCCCAAAATTTCAATTTCAACACATAAATTTATTGTCGTTAAAACAATATTTGTTGAGTATCAGCTATATGCTGAGCACTGTTCAAGTGGCTAGTGAATGACTCATAAGATAGATTAAGGTAGAGATGATGTGGTGGAGACAGAATTGAGGACTGGCGCCCTATCTTCTTGGAATAAGCTCTGAGCCTGGCAGTGACCTAGAACACTCTCCTCAGAATCCTTGTTTCACTAGAGAGCAGCTTGTAAAGCAGAGAGCTCTTATCGTTCCAGTAATCTGTGATTCCATAATGTGGTGTGCATTAATTAGTCATTGTAGTTGCCATTACATGTACCCACCAGAGGTAGCCAGGATTGTCACAGAAGGAACCTTGGTGTACAGGGTCATCATATTATATTACAACTGACACTTGCTTTCTGCATGGTACCCACTTCAAGAAGAAAGAGGCAAATTAATCACATTTTTTCTTTAAAGATATTCTTGCCTTTCTTGGTCTCAATTTTTCTTCTTGGTATTGAGGTTTGTTTTTATTTTACTGGCGAGGTCATTGATGGCCCAAGAGCCACCTTTAGTTTTCACAGCCTGTTAAAGTAACTCAATAATTTGTTCCAATTTTATTTAATAAAAAATGGTTCTGTGTCAAGGAGACATTACACATTGTATTTGATATCTGAGCAAGTTAAGTTAGAGCTGAGATAGATTCTGATTTCTCATCTTGGGGAGGAGAGAGAGAGAGAGAAATAGAAATAGAAATAGAAATACAAGAAGAGGAAGGGGAGAAAAGAGCAGTTGCCATTCAGGTTTTACAAAGTACGATTACATTTGACAGTTAAAATATGTATCTATTTATCTCTGCTGCCAGTCAAAGATAATTTCCTCTGGTTCTTTTTATTTGATTCCACAAATAGTGTACCAGGTGTTTTGTTTTTTTCTTTAAAACAAAACAAAACAAAACATAGTCTGAAATTATATAAAGTTTAAATGATATAAGTCCTGGTTAGAAAATTTAGCTTGAAATTTAATGGTTATCATCACCTTCCATTTCAATAATATTTCATTTCCCACACCTGCCTTCTAGAGCCATTTCAATCATGAATAACAGTGGGGGAGAAACATGATAAACATTATGTGTGCAGCAAAGGGCTGAGTCATTATGAGCCAAGTTGGAAAGGAGAGCAACTGTTACTACAGAGCTGAGCCTGGTGGGGAGTCTGGAGTTCAGCCCTGACAATACCCAACTCCTCAACTTTATTTTCTTTGGGGTTTTAAAAAGACTTGATCTTTCTAATATTACATTCTGAAAGCCAGTTTAATAGATACTCTATATCTCTGGAGAGTTTTGTAGCCAGAATTATGGAAAATTCTTGTGATTGTCATGGTCTTTGATGAAGTAGCAAAGTACAAAATAAATTTGGCTGATTTGCATGAAGTTTGAATATTCACTGACAGGGATTCCTGGATGGAATCTTCTTTATGCTGTAGAAGAGAAGCATTATTTATAGCAGCTGCAAGGAGGCTCAAGGGTTGAAGGTACTATTTGTGGTTTTGCCATATGTTGGGCACAAACCTGGGAAAATGCTGAGTTTGGTGAAGGAGATAGTCAGAACTAGCACTTACTTTTTTTTAGATTTATTTTATTGTGTGAGAGAAGATGAGAGAGAGAGAGAGAGAGAGAGAGAGAGAGAGAGAGAGAGAGAGAGAGAGAGAGAGAGAGGGAGAGAGAGGTGAGGAGGGCCCAGAGCAGTCTTCATAGTTGTACATCATTAGTTATAACATGGTTTCATCCTACACAGGTGGATATGGGGCCACGAGGGCCAGGAACTGACCTGGGGACCTCCCACATGGGAGGTGAGAACCTTCACCATCAAGCCATTCCAGTGGTTACCAGTTGTGCCACAGTTTGGTATATGGGTTTGCAGGACTGGGACCAGGGTTGGTAATTGAACCCTGCGAGTTTGAGGCAAGCACTCAACCACTGAACTATCACAGCATCCCCAGAACTAGCATTTTATATCTGAAGCAGGTGTTGGCCTGTGTGATATGATATGAGAAATACAGAGAGACCTTCATCATCAAATCCCTTGTTTCCAGTGACCTTCACATTATAGTCATTGCTCTGAGATAAGACCTTTCGTGTTTTTATTAAAATGAAAATAGGTTACCTGGCAGGCATATTAATCACTGCTGCCTTGGCAATAATCAGTTCATTAGATAAAGCAGCAGAAAGTGGGGTCCTGAATAAATGGTACTCATAGAGGTCAGTTTGGGCCCAGGATGCAAACTAAGGTGGGAAGATCCTGTATCACTAGGAATGTGGGCCCTGGGAGACAGCTGGACAGAGGATGGCAGGATGGATTCAGCTCTGATTCAGTCCCTGCTTTCACTGTGGTGATCAGTGTATAATACCATCTTGCCATCTGGGTATTACAAAAATTCCCTTGTTTTCCTTGATTCTCCTTCAAAGCATCACTTAAATCCAATGTGTATCACAGAGTTGGGGGTGCTAGACTCCTTTCTATACATCCCCAGCATTCCTTCACTCCAACCTAATTCCCCTCACTTTATTTTGCAGAAAAACAATTTTCCACCCCTCACTTGGTTCCAATGCTAATTTTGTATGTCTGAGGTCCCATGGATAATCTGCTACACAAAGGGCTGTCGACCTCAAGTCCTGCCTTTAGAGGCATAGAAGGTAGAAGATTTGAAAGTTAATTCTTTCTGTTTTCTTTTCCCATACATACCAGGTAGTTGCTAAGAGGGGTCTAGAGACTTGTACTCCCAAAGTATTTTTTTTTTTTAACAACTCTACCCAAAGCAGGCAACAACTGTGGTGAGCTTAGCTGTGAATAATCTCTCCCTCCTCTTTGTTACTGAAGTGCATTCTTTTTTGTTTTTGTTTTTGTTTTTTTTGACAGAGAGAGAAACAAACAGAGAGACACAGAGAGAAAGGGGAGGGTCCAGAGCAGTCCCCATAGTTGACATTAGTTTTCCATATAGTTTCACTCCACAGGTGGTCACGGGGCTGCGCAGGGTAGGAAATGAACCAGGAGCCTCCCACATAGGTCCCAGCAAGAACTGAACTGGGGGCACACCCCAGTTGAGCACATGGATCTGCCAGGGCTGGTGCTGGGATTCGATTCTCCGTCTTCAGGGCTGCAAAGCAGGCGCTTATCCCGCTGAGCCATCCCAACTTCCCCTGAAGTGTGTTCTTTAATATGACTCAACTCATCAAAAATAAACCAGCATGTGTTTTGAGTGGCTGTGACAAAGATCTTTGCTAGGAAGTGTTCTCTCAGGCCAAGCCCCTGCTTCTCATGAGCTCAGTCAACCCAGAAAGGTTAAGGAGACCTATCAGAAGCAGGGACATGAATTAGCCACTGAAAGCAATGAAGTGTTGAAGGCTAAGTGACGAGTTAGTGAGAGTATAGAAGCTGTGTTTTCTCAGTATCCTGCACTTCTTCACAATCTTTGTCACAGTTGTCATAAAAGTAGTTATTTGTGTATTATTTGTTTAGTGTCTTGTCTTTACCTTATTTTCTTCCACTTTCCCCCACACATCCCCTTCGTGCAAGGTCCTCACATCATTTTATTTACTAGTGTGTTCCCAGGGGAGCCCCTGAGAGTCACAGAAGGGAGAAGTTGCTGTCAGTTCTACCAATTACCAGCCATGGACATCAATGACAGCTTCCCCGAGGTGCTTCAAATTAACGAAGTAAAGTCCAAAAATTGTCATGGAATAGTCATTTCACCCTAATCCTCTGTCTACACCACAAGACTGTAAAGGCATGTTTCTTTATCTCGGAATCCCCAAACTGTTAGAATCAGGAAGTAGTGGATGCCTCACATCCCAGTGTGGCTTAGACCAACTGCCAATATGTCTGGCTTTACCTGTCCTTGTGTGTGGCACAGACTAATTTGTCACAGAAGCATATCCAGTGTCTGTGGCTTGGGCATAATGGCAGTTGGACATTCAGGAAGCCCTGAAACCCTGGCTGTCATTGTTATTTATATTTTGAAGTAAGCGTAGTGCAGCACTGGTCCTCTGAAACGCCTTACTGTCTTCAAAGTAATAGTTCTCTGTCTTCCATTCTTGTTTCTAACTTTCCTAGGACTCAAAAGAACATAAAAAAGAAAACTGAAGCCAAACTTTCTGTGGGACTTATAGCTACATGTGTGATGTGCAATAATATGAATAGGAAGTGATCTTTCAACTAGAAACAGACTTTTTCACCTTTGCTGCTGCTTCTGTTGAAGAAAGGCAGGCAGCTGGTAGAAAATCACTGTGCTGTTCTCTATTAACTTTCCCTTGCTCCTCTCAGTGAGGAAAGATGAGCCATCTCCACCCAACTGTGCTGTGACTGGAGCGCATTAAGATGCACAAATAGCAGTCTCGCCTGAGTCATTCTCTTCATATATATATATATTTTTTCAGACAGCTTCAGGCCAGATACAATTTTTATTTCTCCTGAGATAATTCCTAACATTTCTAAATGGGTTTCAAGTATCACACCGATTCCACCCTCAGTAATAAGCACCACATTTCACAAATGGGCCACTTGGTTGTGTCGACACACATTTTCTGACTGTATTTTGTTTCATCTGAAATATTTTTTGGAACTATGGAAAAGGAATAGTTTACTTAGAAATCAGGTGGTAAAAACAACTTAAAAATTATAATGTGACTATGGAAGATTAAGAAAAATTAAAATAAAAGTATCACTACTAACAACACTCTAGAGTTATTTGAACCTCCCTCCATGCCTTGAAATATTATGCATTTCATTCCACTCAGATGATTTTGAGTTCCATCTTAAGAATCACTTTTAGAGTCTTTTGAATATCTTTTGTTGTGATAGAAATATGTTCTTTGAGAAAAGGTTTCAATGTAGGAAACTGACTGAAACATGGAATGAGCCCAGTGAATAAGGTGGGTGATCATGGCAGGCAGTACCAATTTAGTTTAAGAAAATAGAAGGAAATGGAAAAGATTTTCACCATATGATTTTTTACACAATAGCATCTGTAGGCTAATATTGCCGGCTTACCAAATACCTCTATTAAGAGGCTGACTCTAGATTGGTATATATATTTTCTTCTCATACAGTGTCTATGGGTTGTGGCTTTATTTATGCTCCAGTTTGCAAGAAATTATGGACCCAAATCATGCAGCTGGAGCTGGGTCTCAAAAGCTTCCTGGAATTTCAGTACACTTCAAACAAATATTTAATATATCAAGTTGAGAAAATTAAACTGTGCTTTTGCTTTGTAGAATACTAAAAGAAAAACGAGGCCCTATAGTAATAAAAACATTTAAAATGCTTTCGGAAATGTTAAATTGTCTGTAGATGTGTAAACTAGATTTTAAGTTCAAGCCCAGGTGGTACCTGACATTCTCTTGGCTCTCCTTGAATATGGGTTCAGTTAAAGTTGCCTGACAGGGAAAAATCAACATATTGCAAATCTGCAGGCAAAGCTTTCCTCTACACTGTAGAGGAAAGAATTGTTCTGTCTCTTGGCCTCAGCCATTGCTTTGTTTTCACTCTTCCCCCCACCCCCCGAAGTTCACACTTAATGCTTGTGTGACCACCACCTATTTCCTGTTATTGTGTTTCTTATTATAGGCTGCCCTCGTTAGAATTCTTATCTTTTCAGCATCTCCTAGTCCTTTTAGTTGAGATGAATTTGCCAGAGGCAAGGAAATACAAATGGATTCTGTTCCTATCTGAAAGGGAACCGCACCATAATCAATTAAAATAAAGGATGAGCATTGTTGTTTGAACTGTAGGTCAGAATAAAACGTTTTCAATTTCAAATATTTTTATTTCTTTTTCTCCAAGTCTTTCTTTTTTTTTTAATCTAAGTTTGAACCTAATGTGTCGATAGATCTTTTACATTATTTTTGGCTAAAGCCAGAAACAAATCGTGTTGAAAAATATTATGAAAACACCTCTCCTAAGATATCTAGCCAATATAGTAGACTCCAGACGTTTGAATTATTCAGATAAAACTTATAAAAACATCCACTGTTTCAGATCATCTGCTTAACCAAATCTCAATGCTGAACTGCTAGAGGTTTTGTTAACTAGAGTGAGCTAACTGTGTATTACTGAGTGACCTAAAAGCATAGCCAAATGAGCTGCTACTCATCTGTGAAAGCAACCTAAGCTCCACGGTTATGCTTTTAATAACATGGCTAAGGCAAAGTGATGGTCATATGCATTTCTTTTTTTGTAAATTTTTTTAATTTTTAAGCATTCTTTTTTTTTTAATATTTATTTATTTATTTATTTATTTATTTTTGACAGAGAGAGAGAGAGAGAGAGAGAGAGAGAGAGAGAGAGAGAGAGAGATAGAGATAGAGACAGAGAGAGAACTGAACTGGGGGAGCTCCCAATTCAGCATATGGTTCCACACGGCCTGGGGCCGGGATTCGATCCCCAGTCCCCGGCGCTGCAAAGTGAGTGCTTAACCCACTGAGCCATCCCGGCTTCCCCCATTTCTAAGACCCATATATATTTGGCAAGATGTCCATCTCTGACATGATTAGGCATGAAGTATCTAAGTGAATTAACTTGATTATTCCATAATAAAAGCAAAAACAGAAAAGATTTTTATAAAACTCTAGTAATGTTGAGTTTATTTAAAAAACTTATTTAACTTGTGAAAGTTTGGATTCTTAAGATTTGAAGAACAACAATTTTTAAAATTTCTCAGTTTATGAACAATGGTAGCAATTAATTCAACAAACACTTTCTCAGAATCTACTCTGTACCTGGGGCTATGACTTGTACTCATGATAGCAGGGCAACAAGACAATATCCCTGCCTTGAAAGAATCTGGTCGAAACAGAGAGACAATCAAGTAAACACACATTGTCAGGGTACCTGTGCTGTGTTATTTAGCACAATTATATAGAGGGCTCTGTGGGAACAGAGAGATTGGCACATCTAATGCTGCAGGTGAAATCTTAGATAATAAACTACACAGTGGTTGCAAGATGTACACTAAATTCTGCAGGTGAAGTACAAATTTTCTTTGTGGTGGGAAGGTCAAAGATGTGGGAGCAATGAATTTTAGAAACTATATCATATACCAAATGATGTTATATGACCAGATATTTTCATTTCATGTATTTTAACATTATATTTTACCTATCTTATACTCTGTGCTATACTAAACACAATAAACTCTCAGGGCCTTAATTTTTCTTGTGTAAAATTAGGATGATAGGTTTTATAAATATTAAATGTATTAATACAAATAAAGCACTTAGAATACTGCCCAGAATATAGTACTCTAATATATGTTAGCTATTATTAGCTATTATTTTTATGTTTGTTTGTTCTTACTGATAATGCCACATAGCAAAAAGCAGGGTGGTTGATCAATTCATTTATGTATTCCCAAATATTTATTAGGCACTTACTATGTGACAAGCATTGGGAATTTAAAAGGAAAAAGATCAAGTACCTGATCTCATGGATCTTCAACTTCCAGTGCTGAGATGAAAGAAAACAAGTCAATCATCAAACAAATAAACAAATAATATAAATTCAGAGATCAATAAACATTGAAAGTACATGACAATGCTTGGGAATGTAGGAACATTTCACATATAGTCATTGTAGAAGCCTTCTTCTTGGAAGACCAAGGGCAGGAATAAGCTTGGGATGTTCCACAAATAGCCAGAAGACCACTGAATTTGGAACACAGGGAATGAGAAGAGGAAAAATAGATGAGGCTCAAGAGATAGACAGGCACCAGTTCCAAAGCACACAGGGCCAAGTAGGGAGCACCAGGAACTCAAATTTTATTCCAAGTGTCGTGGAAAATCTCTTTAGAATAAGGCACAATCTGCCAGTCTTTCAAAAACTCCTCCTTCACTTCACTCTGCCACTGGGCACTCTGCTAAGCCTGACTCTCCTGAATTGTTGATGGGTCTTTCATGATCTTTTATTCCCCTGCAAAGGACAAAGCCATTCTGGTATCCAGAAACCATGGAGGAATGGGTCCTTACTCTTTTTTCTAAACCTGGTCTGCCTTTCTACTTTGGTAATATCATTTGAGTATGTATCTTCCATTTATCTTTAATACCACAGTTTCCAACAATAATATGTGTGAAACTTGTCCTGTGTCCTAGACACTGAATAAAATTCCACGACAATATGGGATTAAAAAAAAAAAAAAAAAGAAGAAGACAAAATTCTTGCTCAAAAAGCTCATGGCCAAGAGGGGTAAACACATATTAAGAGACATGAAGACGTGGAGTGATGAGTGCAGTGATTAGGATGAGCACAGAGAGTGCAGAGGAGCTCATGAGAGAGCCACATTCCCAGAGCCCTTGTCCAGGCTTTCTAAAGCAAGAGGTGAGTGTAGGTTTTCAGGAAAAGAGAATGCATGAGAGAAAGCAGAATGGTAGTGGAGGTTTTTCAGGCAGGATGAGCAATCTTGCGAAAGAATCAGAAGGTCAAAAAGTTCACAATGTTTTCCTGAGAAGGAAAGTAGTTCGGTGTGACTGGAGATGCTCTTAGTGTAATTCAGATTCTTCTGTTGCTTCTTCTACTTCAATTTTTTGCTGATCTCCCTTTCTTAATTGGCCACTCCTGCAATTGTTAACCTAGTCTTTAATAGCAGTGTGGCATTTGGCAATATATTGATTCTGAATATTTGTCTCTCCATGTGTAAAATAAGGTCCAAATTCTCATGTCATGGTGAAGTTGTGAGAATTAAATCCACACTTCAGGGGATGCATTCACAATTAATTTATACCTCATGGGGATGGATATGGCTAGCAGAGCAACTGGCATATAGAAAGTCACCACCAAATATTAGTCAAGTTCCATTCCTAAGTTGTTTTTAAGATAACGTATTGATTCTTCAAATTCCTCAAAATACTAATATTACTTCCAATTATATTACATACTAAAGAGCCTCTCATTGTTTCTGTATTTTCCTTAAGTTCTCTGTACTATGTCAACAAGCTTGTCCACATTTTGACAAACCTCCCTCAACCAAAATCTGCACATTGACTCCCCTTTGAAAGCAACTACTTCCTGTACGTCAGTCTTCTCCTTAGGCTTATGAAGTCTTATTCACCATATTTGTAAAGTCCTTTTCTTCCTTCAGTATTTTTTACAGGTAGTTTCCTATGATATATATATGGGGGACAAATATCCAGTCTTTGTCAATATGAGTATAATGAGAATGATTACATGGCTGGATCCTTTCTGGACCGCCTTCATCTGATGAGAGGAGAAACTGTGACTTCTCTCAGAATATAGCTTCTTTAAAATTGACACTTCATAAGAAAACACTGATGTCTTCTATTTTCTGAAACATGAGGTTGAAATGTATTTATAACTTTTTCTCCATTATCAATTTTTGATGACCAAAATAAACAAACAATCCCCTCTAGTGACATTTTTCCTATTTCCAAATTTTCCATAAACTCTTTGAGGGAATAAAAAAATCAATAAAATGAGATCACTTGGGCCCAAACTTACTGAACACATACCTCTGAAGTGATTGTCATGTTCACATCCTACATGAAGCTTTGTGGCTAAGAACTTAGTGTTGAATTTTATGGTTTCTTGGAAAGCCAGAGGTAAATGAGGTATAAGCTATAAATAAGAACCATTTAAGGATCTATAGACTTGGAAACCAGCTAGAATAAGCTAGCTGGTACCTATATCATAGTTTAAAACTAAGATATTAACAAGGTTAATAACATATCCCAAGCAATGTTTTCAAAGCTCAAAGATTTTTTTTAAAGATTTATCATATTGTTGGAGAAAAGGTGAGAGAGAGGAAGGGGGAGAGCCTAGAGCAATCTGTATAGTTGTAGATTAGTTGTGACTTGCTTTCATTCTACATTGGTAGATATGGGGTCATGAGGGGTGGGAACCCAACCAGGGGACTCCCACATGGGAGGCAAAAACTTGTCACCACCGTCTCAGCAGAAACCAGTTGCACCACAGTTCAGCATATGAGTTTACACAGTCTGGGGCTGAGATTTGATCCCCAGACCTCACAGTTGCCAGGTAAATGCTCAACTCAATCTGTTGAGTTATCCTGGCATCCCCTGGCACAGGACTTTTAAGACATATTTTATTCCAGACTTTAAAGAATAACTACAGCAATAAGTCTCTCATTATACAACTCTCTTCTGTCTCTTAAAGTAGATGATTCATATTCATCTTTTTAACTGCAAACGGGAATGGGAAATATCTGAATATGGATATAAAGGCTACAAAGCCTTTTACTCTATTTTCAGAAGATGAGCTCATATTATCCAAGAGGTGAAAACAAAAATCCGCCAAAGGCACTAGCGAGCAGCATTTAGCAGTAACAAACATCACATTTTACTTCTCTTTTGGTTCTAAAGTTTCATTTTTACCTCATTTTAAGAAGCTGGTTTGGATTGCAGTCACATACAAAATGAACAATCTCCAACATCTACATCAGGAAGTAACTCTAGCTCAAGATAGAGGTCATTGGTGGGGCAACAGGCTTTCATTGCTTATTTTGGCTTCTCTTTCCTGTCCTGGAGATCATTTAGAAGAGCTACCAGTGACTTATCCTTTATTAACATTAAATGTTGAAATAAATGTTATTGCATGTTAATTAGTATTTCCCTTGATGAAGTATACAAATGTTATATAAAACACAGTGGGTTCTTCTCATGATAAATTGGATGGACATTCCACTGGGGTATCTTTGAGCCAAGACCACAAACCTTTGGATTCTAGTTACCCATGGAAATTTCTAATTGACTGCTTCATACCACTTGCCAGTTATTGCACTAAGAGACAGTCCCTTGAACTAGAGCTTAGATGGGCTCACACATTTCTGATGCTGAGGTTTATTTGAATTGTATCATATCGAAGATATTGCCCATTAAATTTATTTGGAAGCCTCACGGGAAATTTAATGATATATTGTATTTGTGTAACATGTGAAAACTCTAATTCCCTATCTTTAAAAATGATTGTTTAACTACACCATTTAAAAGGCATTTAATACAATATTTTTAAAAAGTGTATTGCCCAGATTTAGAATATTTAAGTATCTTAAGTGAGTTATAAAAAAATATCTGCTGATAGTTATAGTGATGTTAAGATTACTGAGTAAAAAATTTAAAGTAGAGTAGTTTATGTGGTTATCAAAATTCTAATTAAAATTATTTTTATATCTTACACGGTAATGTGTTTAATTCTCCATATTTTGAAGAAAAAATAGACAAACAAGATTGCATTGGTCAAAGATATTAGAAATAAATACTAATTTTTAATCCATTTTAATTTGTGGAAGGTTTCTTTCACTGGCTATATCTGCCTGAAATTTTAAAGAAATCAATTAAAAAACATTTGCATAAAATTAAATATATCAATAGAAAAAAAGTAAATTAAAACACCAGTTTAATTATTTTTAGTACCTAATTGAACGAGGGATGTAAAAAAATTAACATCATGAAATTCTATAAAATATTTAAAAAATATTAGATTAGTAATATTCTGTATTTATCAGATTTATGTATAAATAAAATATGATTATATAAGTTACTGAAATAAATTGTAGATATTTCAGTACTCAGAGTATTTCGAATATGCTTGTTAACATAGGCTATGAGAAAATGTGTTTCATTTCTATATTCATTCACTGACTGAGTAAAATTTTAAAATGTGAATGACCCAGAATGGCTTAATGGGTACTCTAGAAAAAAATCACATTTGTTTAAACCATGGTCTTTGTTTTCAAACTACTTTAAAAATTAATTTAAGATTTCTGGAAAAGATGGCATAGTCGGTATATACTGTGTTGCATCTTCTCATGACCACATCAAAATTATAACTACAAAACAATCATCATTGAATCACCTGAAGTTTAGCTGAACAGAAGTTCTATAACTAAGGATATATAGAAGAAACAACTTTGAGACTGGTAGGAGGTGTAGAAATGTGGGATGGGCAGAGTGTCCCCTCCCACACACCCACATGAGTGGCTGTTTAAATATGGGAAAGATATATTGGCTGTGGGGGGTCCCCCTTGAGGAGTGAGAGGTGCCAGGCCCATGCCAGGCTACTCAGCCCAGGGTTCCAGTGCCAGGAAGAGAAGTCACCACAACTTCTGACTGTGAAATCCAGCTGAGATTTTGATTGAGTGAGACAGAGGGTGTTAGAAGTCCCAGGCACTCCTCTTAAAGGGCCTGCACACAGACTTACTTGATGACTGACTCACTCACTCTGAGCTTCAGCTCTGAGATAGCAGTTCAAAAGATGCCAGAAACATATAGGAAGGAACTGAATTATTTGACTTTGATGTGAGGGCTAGAGGGGCAGCTTTTGTCCAGACAAAAGTGCTGGTAGAAACCATTGTTCTTTTGTTGAGACCTCCCCTGTCTCAGCACGAAGACTTAGGGGAGAACCATATCTAAGTCTCCATCACTCAGGTTAACACTATTTCTTCCATTCTGGTGATTCCCAGAAATCCCACCCTCTCAAATTGCAGGTCCACCCAAACCACTTTCAGTGGGTTTCCTATACAAATGAGTTGTCTTGGCTCATGCTATGGACTTTCTTAAAATCTCTAAAAGGTTCACAAAATCCAAACAAATAGTATCTGACCTAAGTGTGTTCTATACCTCTTGCTGAGCAGCCCCAAGCCCACTATGGCTGCCAGCCTCTGTTCACAGCTTAGCCTCTCCAAGGCACCACCACACCCAACACAGGTAGAAGACATCTATGGATCACTTTGTGGCTCATGCCAGGTGTGTGGGGACAAGGAACAGGTGGCAGCTAAACTTGACCTGCAGCAGGGCCCTTCTCATGAGGACTAAGGACTGGCATATTAGATGGTCAGCTTCTGACCATGCCTGAGAACCACACAGCTGCCTCTCAAAGAATGACCCATCTAAAAGGCAGACTGAGCAGGCATCAGAGTCCTGCTAAAATGAACCTTGCTCTATATCCTCTGAGGAGGGTCAGTCCCTGCACCACAGCTCTTTCCTAGTAGTCATAGCCAGTTATTACAACCAATGAACCAGTAATTAATCCCTTCCACTGATGTGCAAATGACAACTAAGACTCAACTACAGCAGGAGGGCACACACAACCCACACAAGGCACCTACCTGGAGTACCCCACTCATGTGACCAAGAAGACTGTACCAGTGGGCTCCACAGGACACCTACTACATAAGGCCACTCTTCCAAGACAGGGAAGCATAGCAGCCCTTCCTAATAAATAGAAATAAACACAGGAAGACAGCCAAAATGGGGAGACAAAAACAAAAACTAAAAGCAAACAACAACAACAACAAAACGTACCAAATGAAGCAACAGAACAAGGCTCCAGAAAAATAACTGAACAAAATGAGATAGGTGATCTACCAGGTGCAGAGGTTAAAACACTGATTATAAAAATGCACAATAATCTCAGTGAGAATTTAACAGAGACATGCAGTATAACAGCAAGATTAAAAAAAAATAAAATGAACCAGTTAGAAATGAAGAATACAACAATTGAAACAAAGAGTACATTAGAGGGGCTCAACAGTAGATTAAATAAAGCAGAGGGTTGATTCAGTGATTTAGAAGATAAGGTAGCAGAAAACACCAAAGCAGAACAGCAAAAAGAAAAATAAAATCCTAAGAAGTGAGGATAGTTTGAGGTGCTCTGGGTACCAATACTTGCATCATAAAGGTATCAGAAGTGGTAGAGAGAGAGAGCAAAGAATTGAAAATTTATTTCAAGAAGTAATGACTGAAAACTTCCCTAAATTGCTGAAGGAAATAAGCATACAAGCCCAGGAAATACAGTCTCAAATAAGCTAAACTCAAGGAGGCCTACGCCAAGACACATCATAATTAAAATGCCGAAGTTAAAGAGAAAGAGACAATCTAAAAAGCAGCAAGAGAAAAGCAGTTTAGTTACTTAAAAGAGAGTTCCCATAAAACTGTCAGCTGATTTCTCAACAGAAACTGCAGGCTATATAAGGGATTAGTGTGAAATATTCAAAGTGATGAAAAGTAAGGACCTACAACCAAGATTTGTCTATCCAGTAAGGCTATTCTTTAGACTTGAAGGATAGATAAAGAGCTTCCCAGAGTGAAAGATTTCATCACCCCCAAATCAGGATTACAAAAACAAACACACACACACAGACACACACACACAAAACGTTAAACAGACTTCATTAAGAAGAAAAAGACAAAACAAAAAAAACATCAAATATAAATAATAAAATGGCAATGGCTACATATCTATCAACCATTTTATTATAAAGGATTAAATGTTCCAATCAAAAAACATAGGGTGGATGAATGGATAAGAAAAAAACTGTTACATACGCTGCATATAAAAGATTCACTTAAAATTGAAAGACACATACAGACTGAAATAAAGGGAAAGGATAAGATGTTTCATAAAAATGGAAATGAGAAAAAAAAGCTGAAGTAGCAAACTTATCCCTGACAGAACAGACTTTAAAACAAAGACTATGATAAAGAAGGCCCCAGTAATCCTACTTCTGTGTATTTATCAAAACAAAACAAAAAAACCCAAAAACACTACTTCAAAGGGACATGTGCATCCATATGTTCATTGTTGCATTATTTACAATAGCCAAGATACAGAGGTACCTGAGTGTCCATTCATGAATGAGTGGATAAAAAAGAGGTAGCACATATGTACAATGAAATGTTACTCAGTCCTAAAAATAACGAGATTTTTGTCAACTGCAACAATATGGATAAACCTAGAGAATAATGTGCCGAGTGGAGTAATCAGACAAAGACAAACGCCCTGTGATTTCATTTACATGTAGAATCTAAACCATATAAACAAATAAACAAACCAAAACCAAAAACAAGCTCATAATACAGAGAACAGTTTGATGGTTGCCAGATGGGAGGGGGGTTGGGAAGATTGATGAAAAAGGAGGAAGGATTAAGAAATACAAATTGGTATTTACAAAATAACCACAGCATAGGGAATATAGTCAATAATGTAATAACTATGTGTGGTATCAGATATGTACTAGATTTATTGGAGTGATGGCTTTGTAAGTTATATGTGTAATCACTAAATTGTACATCTGAAACTAATATAATATGGTATGTTAACTGTAATTGAAGAATAAAAAATTATTAGAAAACTAATTTAATGACTTAGGAATTTTTATATTTATCATACAGATTTAAAGTAATATATATAAAGAAGAGAATAGTAACAATACACATCATCACTCTCAACATTACAGTATATAGATTTTATATCTTTTCAGATGTGTGCCTCTAGTTTTTCTTTGTTATAGCTTAAAGGTAACTTGTCAGAGTTCGCTCTTTTTTTTTTTTTTTGACCAGTTAAGTCTGATCTGTTCTAGTACCCTGATTATGCATTACATTCTGTAATTTTATTTACTTTTTAACTTTTAGCCTTTTACATTATCAATAAAAATGCCATGAGTGGTAGGACTGTATCTTTTCTGTTTGTTATTTTATTCCCAGTATCTTGCATAGTAGTCACATAAATATATGTTCATTTATGTCATCCATATGAATCATCAAATTATTTTAATTATAATAAAAAAGAAAATACCCCTCCCCTCCAGAAAAACTCCAACACGCTCAATGATAATTTGACACTGTATTACAATTCTAGAGTCATAGAGAGAAATGGACACCTTCACACTATTGAATCTTTCCACGTATCCTATAAAAGTGATCTGTCTTTTTATTTACTTCATGCATTTTTTGGTCCCTCTATAAAGTTAATTGTCTTAAGTTCTACATACTTAAAAATTTCATGTCTCTTGTTCATGCTTTTATTGTAACTTTCCTATTATTAAATTTTTTTTTTATAAATTAGCATTGAATTGTTTATTTCTATATAATTTTTGGCCACTAATCATTCTGCAAGTGTAAAGTTTTGTTGATATTTTTTTAAGAAAATATGATTATTGTATTGAAATATCTTTTCATTTCTTGAATACATTCTCCTCTCTTGTTATTAATTAAAATTTATTTTATTACATTATATTGGCTGAAATGTTATTTATACTTTTTGTATGTGTTTTCTGAAGGCTAACTGTCATGGAATTATCTCTATGAAGGTTGTTACAAGTTTTATGCTGGGTTGGAGCCATAACTTGCAATCTGAAGTTAGAGATGAGAAGGAATCTCCTTGGCTGGTTTTCAGTATAGAAAACTCATTGAGGCCCTTATAGTTCTGCTAAATATTAAGGAATAAAAGAGAACTTAGAAATGCAGATTATTTGAGTTAGAGGATGCCATAATTCTCATTTTTAAATGTTAGCTGTACAATCTGCTGACCTTCTCTAATCCTCTCAAATATTCAGTTAAATTCTATCACATACAGTGGGCTTAAATATTGCTTGGGGTAGTAAAGAGAAAAAGTTGTGTTCCTTCTTTGGGTCAATTCAGCAGAAAAGATAATATAGATAGCAAGATGTGAGTGTGACACAGAGTTCACCAGAAACAGGAATTTGGAACAATAGGTGACTATGAGATCATGAAATCATGAAATCGTTCTATACTCCAAAGATTTGTGCACTCTCAAGACAGACGTTATTTCCTTTGTTGACATTTAGTTCACTTAGCCCAAGTATTATACACTTACATTTCTTTAAATTTCAGCTCCCAGATACTTGACAATCTCTTTAGAAAAACTGTACTTTGCTGCCTTTTGATCTTATTGGATTAAAAATTTCATATTCAGTTAACCCTAAATCAATCACAGTTAGTTGAGCCTAAATCAAATTTATAGAAACATCTTTATCAATAAAGTAATGGAATTATACTAATAAAATAAAGAATACAACAAGGATATAAGAATATTAAAGAATTTTGTATGAGAGTGGTAAGTAAAATAAAATTTGGATTCATGTCTTTGCCATTTATTAGCTTTGAGACTTTGGGCAAATTACTTATCATCTGTATGCCTCAGTTTGCTTATTTGGAAAATAATACTAGAGATAGATGTGCTATGAGGTTTAAATGAGATGAAGTATATAAAGTACATAGCAGAGTGCCTGGCACGTAGTAACTACTTAGAAGTTAGTTCGTGTTGCTGTATATTTGGACTAAATAGTGTTGCTTTTTGTTTGTTTGTTTTGTTTTGAATATATCAATAGGAAGTAAAATAGGACTGGAAGAGACAAAAGATATACTGTGAAATAAAGTTATAAATCCAAGTATTTAATTAAGAGTAAACTGTGGGCAGATAATTGAATTATATATAGAACTTAAACTCTAAGATAAGAGTTCAAATTATTTATGGATAATTACATTTAAAGAATTAATGCCAAATTATCCACTCGAATGTATTATGTATATATTATTGTATACTGAAATATAAAATTTGCATTTCTGATAGGTTTTATTGCTCTTAATTTTTTTTTATTGTTTTGAGAGAAGGAGAGAGAGAAAGAGAGAGAGAGAGAGAGAGAATGGGGGAGGGCACAGAGCAACCTCCATGGTTGTACATGATTAGTTGTGACATGGTTTCATGCCACACAGATGGATGTGGGGCCACACAGGGTTGGAACCGAATCAGGGGCCTCCTGCATGAGAGGCGAGAACCTTTGCCACTAACTCAGAGGTTTTCAGCTGTGCCAGAGCTCAGCATGTGGTTTTTCACGGGCTGGGGCCAGGAATCAAACACCGGACTTCGAGATGGTGAGGAAAACTTGTTTAACCAGTGAGCTATCCTGGAATCCTTCTTAATTTTTTAAAGTTAAATAAAATGAGGCACACTGATTACAGTTACCTTCAACAATTCAAGTTATTAGCTCCCACACCCGTCTTCTGCTGTGCCAGTTAATGCCAGAACCATATCTTCTCAATTATTCTTTTTTTCTTTGCCATTGCTATCTCTGAAGTTATAAACAATCTTCTTTCTTCATAAGTCTTCAATATATATATAAAGTATTTTAAAATCTCTGTTCTAAATTTTTTAACTTGAGATTTTCATAAATATAAATTAGTCTCAAGCTGTATTTATATTTTATTAAATGTAAATTTTGGTCTTGACACAAACTGCTTAGACTTTTTTGCCTACTAAATGTGTTGGCATCAATCCATGCTAATATTTTTCTTATAATTATCTCTAAAATTATAATTTGGTCAATAATATGTTCATATTTAATCTTAATAAATTAATGACATTAGGGAGCCAATATTGATATCACAACCAAATACAAATACCGTGGCTGTCCTGTAACTATCCAGCCATGTAATATAAAAAGTAGAGGCATTTGTGGCTGGATTTTTTCCATACAGGTCTTGTATGTTCTATTTTCATAAATGACAGGCAAGGTCTTAGAAAAGAAACTTATCTTCCATTTGGACATACATTTAAAAACTTAAAATTACTAAATTTCTTATTTACTAAAGGTGAAAGCAGTTGGAAATTTTCCAAAGTAAAACCAATAGCTATTTACCCACATGCTTATAATAATTTAGATCAAAATATTTTTTTATATTTAATTTAGAGATTTTTCCCTAAGGCTCTATGTTTTTCAAGTTTTGCTTGAAATATTTTTGATATTCACGAAGTATCATGTATAGAAAAATGAACCAAGGCTTTTTAGAAGATTACTAAGATGAAAGACACTACTTAATTATCTTTTAGGAGCCATTTGCCCATTAATTCCCATTCCCTAATTACATATATTTGAAAAATCAGACCCAAGAAAAACTCTGTGTCTACTACCTCTCCATCATGTAATAATGATTCTTACAAATGAACTCACTTTTCCCAAATGAATGGTTGCTCATTTTCTCCTTTATTTAGTGTTATGTATTTATTTATTTATTTGTTGTTTTTTTTAACTAATTTATTATTTTTTTTTATTGTTAAATTTAATGGGGTGACATTGGTTGGTAACAATCAGATAGTTTCCCGATGTACAACTCCACATCACATCACCCATGCATCGCATTATGTGCTATTTAGTGTTATTTAGTATTTTTATGTCCTTAGATTTATGACCTTTCTTTGGCCACTTCTCCTTTTCAAAGGCTTGTGATTAAGTGAGGCTTCATAGACAACTGAATACAAAGGTTATTCTATCATCTCCTGATCAAAGTATCATCTGAAATTTAACTACCTTTGGATTTCAAACACAAATATAGAAAAAATAGATCTGCTATTATCATTATTATCTAAAAGAAAGTAGAAAGACTTTACAACTGATACAAACCAGACAATTAAAATATAAGTTCTATATTTTTCTGTACTGCCTACTACTTACTCTCTTTTGGAAATATGCATTATATACTATTTATTTTGTGGTATGAGCTTCGCTGTCTAAAATGTTCTTTCTTACTAGTTATTTGCTCACAAGAATTAGATTCCCCAGCTGCTTCCCTCTCTTCCCTTGTGTCTTTCTGTACCACAAAGTAATGAATTTGGATAATTTATATAGTAACATAAAAAAAAGACAGCAAATGTAAATTTTTTAGTGTAGCTTCACATTTACCTATCCAACTTACTTCAGTAGGTAACTCACATTATTTTTACCCAATTTAATTTCTTTAGGGTAGATTCATCAGACTGTTTTCAAATAGACTATTTCAATTTAGGGTGCACCTGCACAAATGCGTGCCAATTCTACCTTCCACAGTCATCAGTGTTCTGATTCATTTAAGTGTTAAAATTTTAATTCATATGAAATATTTCTAAGTAATCAGTCCTAATGTATTGGTTTTGATTTGGGGGTTCTTCTCTATTTAACAGAAAGAGAAAGGATGGATTAGTTAATTCTACTGAATCTGTCAGTAATGGGGAGGACAGTAGGCTCTCAGTTTCATTTATGCTGTCATCTTGATGGATTAGCTTATACTATACATGTGTTATATGCCAAATGATGTCTTTAGATTCTGATTCCAAGAAACAATAAGTCCTGAAGGAGATATTATTTCTGTTGCTTTGAGAAAAATAAGTGGAGACTCCTAGCTAAAGAACATTTATGTGTCAAAATCAGTTACACATGTAGTTTACTCATCTGAAGAGGTGTCATGTGAAGAGTTAGTGCTGGTTGTGATTCAATGGAGTTTGACAAAGCTTTTCTACATTCCATTAGCTAAAAGGCTTCTTTCTCTGTCTCAGGTACTGGGAATGTCTATGCCCTCACATCTGAGGTCAGCCTAACAGAGTCTAAGGCACCTTCATGTAGCGTGGGAAAGTAGGCGAGCAATCCTGAACACCCAAGAAATAGATGGAAATAGCTAAGTAGACAGAGGGGCTGGCAGGGAGTCTGAGGAGCAAGCTGAACATGAACTTAAAAACTGGATACCATGTAGGATGTCACTATCAGCAGAGGAGGCAGCAAGATAGGGTCAGCAGGGGCCAGGAAGTACATGGTGAGACCCTTTGGGAACCCAACTCACACCCAGGGAGAAGAGAATTAGAGGTGTGAGAAGGGAAGTTTCCTGAAATGACAAAGAAAGTTACCCCAAGGTGATCAACCAGATTTGAAAGAATTATCTTGAATATGTAAGTAAAGGTATTTCACTACCCTTGGAGTCAGTCTCATTAGTTAAGGTTAATTACAGAGACATAAAGTTACATCTTTGTACACTTAGGTGTATGACAATGTAAAATGCCAATATTATCCTTCACACTGTGCTATATACGTACAGAAGACAGACTTCTTATTTCTTAGTAAATAACAGAAATTATTCCCTTTTATTAATGTACATAAGTAAATGCCAATCTGTAAGTTTATAATACAGAAATATTTGATTTTTTTTTAATATAGGACTTAACAACATAATTTTTTTTTGTTTGTGTTTGTATTCCATCATTATTTAGCTAGATTTGAATGAAAGTAAAATAAAGCAGGTATCAAATAAATATATAAACTCTATATTTTTAATATATTTTTTTATGATATAATTCTCACTTTCCTTGGTGATAATGATAATGAAAGTCAGATTTACTGAGGAGTAACATGTAGTCTGAAACATCACCCAAAAGTGTAAGTAAGGTCTTTGTGCACTAATGAGCATTCTTTCATGTGATTGGTTTTGTAAAGCCTTGCACTGTGAATGGACCGTCAATCAATTCACAGCTGCACAGAAGCCTTTAGATGACCGTATCCATGGCGACATGCCAAAAATGGCGACACAAATTAATCCATTTGTGTGAAATTCTCAGTGAGAGTCCACTTTCATCTTTTGGAGACTACTGTTAGGAAGTCTGATGGTAATGTAAAATACCGAGCAAAAGCATAATAGTGATGGACTAGCCACAGGATCTTCTTGTAAACAGTGGGGCTTCTTTTCCTTTTTATGTGCGAGAGATGATTGAGAACAGTTGGGGATTTGATATTGCCACTATAATGTTCTTTTAATAAAAGGGACATTAATTTAATGCTCATATGTAACCTCCTTTTTCACCTTCTCTCACCAATACCATCTACTCAGCCTTTTGAAAATAAGTACAGTGATTTACACAGTGGTACAAAATTAAAAAGTAGTCTTTTATCCTGCTATTTTATTGCTAATTATATTCATATAACAGTGCATGAGATACCGCCAACATCAGATCTGATTGTTAGCTTACTCTGTAGTATAAATAGAAGAAGTTAAGTTTTTGTTTTTTGATTTTTAGAAAAGCTAAAAATAATTACTGATTTTCTTCTCTGCCTTGTTAGAATCGTGTATTTGTCCTGTATCTAGACAAATCAGCTCTTCAATACATCTTTAAAAACATATATTTTGTTTGATATTAAGATGAATTTATGGAAAGAGAAATGACAAATTATATTATCAACATTATGTGCTGCACTATTAAAGCAAGGTAACTTTCCCCAAACTGAACACATATGGAAGATACTGCCTTTCAATTTGGAACTTATATTCACCACCCAAAGATAGTCAAATGAAAACAGAAAATGACACATTTTATGTTTTCTAGTTACTCCTAGCTTGGGGGGACCTAAGTTGTACTTTTACATAAAGAAATCAAAGGAATTATTTTCTATCTTATAGTTCTTAGATTTTTAAAGTCATACAACTCTTTCAGAATCTAATAAAATCTTCAGATTTCTATGAAATTTACAGATGTGTACACTACACAAATTTGCAGCATTTTTTAGGTGATTCATGGACCACAGGTTAAGGTGGCCAAATTATTATTTAAAAGTTCCTCTTAAACATTCCATGGAGATTTCTAGTTTCAGTGCCAACATTAGAAGAGCTTGGTGTTATCATAGCTGTACTCACAAGAGAGCTCTGGACAAACTGAAAGTGACGTAGATAACATGAATCTAGACAGTCATTGTTGGTGACACTTATTAAGCAGAAGCAGCTAGAGCTATGCACTGAGAGGAATGTAACAGGGTGAAGAAGGAAGGAGCTGTAGAAGGAGGAGACTGCCCAGGGCAGCTGTAATTCAAGGCACCTGATGAATCTCCCTCCTCTCAAGGTGATATAGGCTTCGTTGATGCTAAGAGACCTCATTTGACAAAGCGCTGCAAGATGGCCTCAGTGAGGGTAATTGGCTGTAAAAGGCTGTAATTGACAGGGGAAGCAGGGCCTTCCTACTGTCTTCCAGAGAGGCTATGAAAGAGAAGCAGGGTGGAAGCATGGCGCAACTTTTGGGATGTGCAGGTTTGGTCCCAGCCATCTCGGCATGCAAGGCACACCAACAGCCCTGGTGTCCAGCCCTGGTAGCATGGCTACAGGAGACAGTCTTTGAGGGTGAAATCCTGCTGCCTTCTGAGGTCACTGGCGCTCTGACAAGAAATGCTGCTTCTATGACCCAACTCCTGTGTTGGTCTATTGGCTGAATGGTGCAGGTAGTATGAAACTGGACTTGGTTTCCCTCAGTAACAGGAATATTTAAATGGTACTTCTGCTAATGAACAGAAAAACAGTCCTGCTGATTGTCACCTATATGCAGATTTCAAAAGCAAAGGCTTGTGAAAAGGAAAGGAGATTTTATTGAGAAGCAACATAATGTCTAAGCACTGAAAAAGAAATAATCCTGTCACCCTCTACCAGACCAGATCAGTATGGGGTTGCTCCTGGGGTTCCCTCTTCCTTTTAAAGATTTATTTTTTTTGTTTTTGACAGAGAGAGAGAGAGACAGAGACAGAGAGAGACAGAGAGAAGGGGGAGGGCCCAGAGCAGTCTCCATAGTTGACAGCATTCGTTTTCCATAGTTCACTCCACAGGTGGGTACGGGGCTGTGCAGGGCAGGAACTGGGCCAGGAGCCTCCCGCATGGGCCCCAGCAAGAACTGAGCTCAGGGCACACCCCAGTTCAGCAGACAGGTCAGCCTGGGTCAGAACTGGGATTTGATCTTCAGGCTCCAGGGCTGCAAAGCTAGCGCTTAACCCGCTGATCCATCCCAGCTTCCCCCTTCCCCCTCTTTGTTTTAACAATACTATCTTTTGGGGGATGCAGGTAGTCACAAACACCATTCTCCAGATGGATCCTTCTGGCTGCAGGGCCCAAGGCATCAGAAACCCAAGCCATGCCACCTCTTCTAGCCACCCTGGCTATTCCTGGTGACCCCAAAGAGCAAGGGCGAACAAGCCAGAGTTTCCACCAACCTTCCTATTAAATGCCACACTTTTGGTCTTGGGCACCTGAAAGGGTTCAACTTTCCAGCCAACCCTTGCCCTCCACTGGCTGACTGGCATCTTCCTCTGCCACCATGACCTGAAAGGGAGCAGGAGGGTCTTTGCATCTGTCAATCACAGTGTTTCCCAAGGTGCGGGCCTTTAGCCCTCGTGCTCTAGCTGGTGGTGCTTCCATGAGGGGAGCGGGGTAAGATCGCTCATGTGCCTCACCCAGATAAACTTCCTTTTATCAGCCCCTCCCTTCACTCTAGTAACATGTCTGATGAATTGTTCGAGATTGAGAGGAGACAAGCTTGAGACCAAAAAACTCCTTGAGGCTGCAATTTGAGTAAGTTTCCAAACTTTTCTAGGTTTACTTATATTTCACAAATGTCATCAGGTTCTTAAGGTAATGATCCCGAAAAGTTCCCCTCTTGGTTTTGGCAGAGGGAGGGGAAAACTAATCACTGTAAAATCTCCCCCGGTTTCTCCATAATAAATTCCTACTCTACGGGGGAGATTTTACCAGAGCCATTTTCCAGCCAGAGAAAAACATTTCTCTTACTCTGTTTTCAAGGCTGAATAGATTGTACTGGCAGAAGGTAAAAAAAAAAAAAAGAAAGAAAAAAAGGCTACATGTGAGCATTAAATTAATGTAACTTTTACAAAAAGAACATTATTGGTGGCAAAATCAAATCCCCACTGTTCTCCTGTTCTCTATCATCACTAGCAGATGAAAAGAAGTTTCACTGTTTACCAGAAAAAGATCCTGTGACTAGTCCATTACTATTTCTCCTAAGATTATCCCAACTGATTTGAAAACTTATGTCCTCACAAAAAATCTGCTGTAAATGTTTATGGTAGCTTAATTAAGAATTGGCAAAATTTGGAAACTATCTCTTAAAAGATTAATTAAATAACCCAATTGTGGTAAACCCATACAATGGAATATTATTCAGCAATAAAAAGAAATGAACTACTCATCCATGAAAAGATGTGGATAAACCTTAAGTATGTATTATTAAGTGAAGAAAGCTAGTCTGTAAAGGGTACATAACTGTATAATTTTAACTATATAACATTATATAAAAAGAAAAACTATACAGATAATATAAAAATTAATTGTTGCCAGAGGTTTATGGGGATGTGAGTGAGGGTTGAATAGGTAAAGGACAGGGCTTGAGGTGTTTGTTTGTTTTGTTTCTATTTTAGATGGTAACAATTTTATAATATATGATATTTTATTGGGTATATGAGACTGTGCCTTTGGCAAAATTCACAGAACTGTATAGCACAGATAGTAAACCATAATATAAGTAAATTTTACAAGATTATTTTGGAAGTTCAGGGATCTCAGGATATGACAAAATAATCTGTTACAAATGCATGGAACCCTCTTACTGAAGAGGTGGGCAAAAAGATGCTGACCTAAGTAACTTGGGAAATGAATGGAGTCTGTGGGACTAAAGACAAAAGCAACTACATACATTCACTTTACTCTAGTTGATAAAGGTGCTTCCCAAGGCAGTTGGGGCTTACCAATTCAGATACTGTTATACCTGTATATTGGAAATGAACAATTAAGTAAATAGATAAAAAATTATATATGTTGTTGTAAACTTTGGCCAAACAATTGGTATTCTCTTCTAGATTTTTGCATTTTTCTCTAACAGATCTTCTCCTGAATAATTTAAGACAGGGAAACCCTAACTCCTGGGCCACAGACCAGTGGCCTGTTAGGAACTGAGCCTCACAGCAGGAGGTGAGTGATGGGTAAATGAGGAAAACTTCATCTGTATTTACAGCCTCTCCCCATCACTCACCTTACCACTTGAGCTTTGCCTTCTGTCAGATCAGTGGCAGCATTAGATTTTCATAGGAGAGTGAACCCTGTTAGGAACTGCACATGAGAGGGATTGAGGTTGCGTGCTCCTTATGAGAATCTAATGCCTGATGATGTGAGGTGGAGCTGAGGTGGTGATGCTAGTGCTGATTCTGAATTACGGTGAGCTGTATAAATATTTCATTATATATTACAATGTAATAATAATAGAAATAAAGTGCACAATAAATATAATGTGCTTGACTCATCTTGAAACCATTCCTTTCCCCTAATCCCTTCACATCTGGTTTGTGGAAAAACTGTCTTCCATGAAACTGGTCCCTGGTGCCAAAAAGGTTGGTGACTGCTGATTTAAGACATTCAAATTAAGCACTTAATTTTAGAGTCCAAAGTTTTCATCATATCATTTATGTTAAAATACTACCACATCCCATATTAAAAATAATACTCGTATTTTGTTTTGAAAATATTTTTTTAAATATATTAATAAAATTATATGGTGATAAGATTTTAATGTGTAACCAGCTAAGATTTTTGAGGAAATTCATAGTTACTTATTAGAAATTATCATATCTGTAGGGCTTATTAAAAGTAAGAAGATCTAGGTATCAAGTAGTTTTTAATTTAAAGACATATTTATGAACTTTATATTTAAAAGTTATTTTTTGTAGACATTCAACTAAACATTTGTAACTTTTGTTGTAGCATTCCTTCTCGGTAGCCTCATAAGATTAGTAGTATTTCCAAATGAGAAAAACAAAACCCATAACTTTCTTAAGATAGCACAGCTAGAACATATCAGAGCTAAAATTTGAAACCAGGAAATCTGATTCCAGAACTCTAGTATTAGTCATTATTCTTTTTTGAATACTCTAGAAACATTGTTCTCTTTGTGTTTGAATAATTGTTCTGGTTCACACTCATGAATATATGTTTGTTAACCTAGTGATTCTGCCCAATTATGTTACATGGAAGACCAAAGAACTCTGCCAACATACACAGCATCTCAGCTACATGATATTTCATGGAATTTTTAGGTAGATAAGATAAAAAGTAGTGCTATTAATTAACAGTAGTCCATTTTTAGAAGGCATTTAAGAATTACTATACTTGCAAAACTAGTTTTTAAATTATGCATCAGTATAATCTGTGCACCAGATATGTTTTTTAAAAGTCATTGCTTTTTCCCCCTCTCTTATTGACACACAGCATAATAGCATAGATGAGAAGATGTTTGAGTGTAAGTCGTCCATCAGTGCTGTTGCCATATTTGCTGAAATGTGTTTTTTCTGACAACAAATTCTCCAGGTTTTGAGTCACTTTATGTTTTCATTCTGGTCGTGGTAGAGAATTTTACCCCGGATGAATGCCAGCAACCATATATTGGTCTGTGCAACACAGATGCTACTTTTACTACTGCTGGCTCACACAGTGATAATCTTTGGCTTTTTAAAAAAAGATTTATTTTATTGTTTTTGACAGAGATAGAGAAAGACAGAGACAGAGACAGAGAGAAAGGGGAGGGCCCAGAGTAGTCGTCACAGTTTGTATGCTATCAGTTTTGAACATGATTTCATTCCATCCAGGTGGGCAGGGGCCATGTAGGATGGGAACTGGGCTGGGGGCCTCCTGCACAAGAAGCACACCGCAGTTCAACATATGCATCCACAGGAGCCGGGGCTAGGATACAATCCCTGGTCCCCACTGGGGCTGCAAATTGAGCACTTAACACACTGAGCCATCCTGGCTTCCTCTAATCTTTGGATTTTGAGGTACTGCATGGCATTCTTCTTGCCTGTTATATTTTTAACATTACACTTTCAAGAAAGAATGCTCATTAATAAGGCAGCTGTCATGTTCCAGTAAGGCTGCTTTATGAGTGAATTACTAAGAGCTACACAATGTGGCCAAAATGTTTTCATGCAGGTAGTCAATCAGAATTAAGGCTCTTATATATTTTCCCCCTTATTTTTATATTATTGTCGAATTTAGAGCAGTAGTTCTAATGCTTTACTAAATTTTCTAAATTCTAAATGTTTTAAGTAATTTAAATATAAAGGTAGATTATACCGGTATGTCTGTGAATCCACTGGCAAAACGGACAGGAAGGAAAAAAAAACATGATTCCTGTGGAGTCAAACATAAAACTGTAATTCTTACTAGCTTTTACCTATTCTTTTATCCCTAATTGCTCTCATTGCTAAACAGATAAATTCTCTGTTGAGCATGCCTTGAGACTAAAGACATGTTCATAGAGAATTTTAACAGCATTTTGAAAGAAAATGAAAACAAGCTTGTTTAATTCTCATGAAGGACCATTAAAATAAATTGCTTCATAGCAGAAATATGTACAGAAATCAATACTTTAAGTTGCATCCAAGAGTGATTTGGTAAACACTATAAACGTTGGAATATGTATTGCTGTATGTTTTGCTTGGGGAGGAATCTTAAAATTCACTGAATATAATAGGTAAGAATATCTTATTCTTATTCTATAATATGTCCCACTTATCTTTATAAATTTATAACTCAATGAGAATTTAGGGGAAATTAGGACAAATAACTCTTACTAGATTAAAAATATAATGAAATAAAAAAATTTTTTTAAATAAATTTTTATTATCTGGAAACCTCTGAGTTATAATCTTTTACCTTCACTTCACTATGATTTTATGTTTTATATTTCCTGCATTTATATAAGAAACAAATGCATGTTATAGCTTAGTCAAGAAAGCAACTTTTATGACATATCACAGGAAGGAAAGTATAGATTGAACTTAGTTGCCTCTGACTCCTAAATATATTGTATTCTATTATGAAGATAAATACATTGTGTTTCACTTAATATTTTTGAATGTCTATATCTTTTATTTATTTAGGCAAGTCCTTTCTAAACTATAAAGGAAGTGATGGGTAAGATTTGTCTTTCTACTGTACAGTGACACACAAATGGATGATATTTGTACCCAATGTTATGTGCAACCAGAGATAATTGCTGGCCACATGAGTAAAAATTGAAGAAAAATTCTATCATCAGAGATAATTGGGAAAAAAGTTACGGAGGACTTATATTTGAACTTATGAGTAAAAGCTTTGAAAGATGAATAGAAAATATAGAAATAAAAATAATTTTATTTGTTTGCTAGTTTGTTTAAAGATATGGCCTGAGGGAAAAAACCCTGAATCTGAAAAGGTTCAGCACACTTGTTGGAACTGTGATAGGAGCTGAAAGTGGAGAAAGCTGGAGCAGAAAATCATCCTAGAAGGCTAGTTCTATACTGTACTATGACCTGAAGTAGTAATACAGAAGAGTCTTTATTTGTTTTGGTTGTTTTCACAATTTTAAAGATTTATTTTTATTGTTTTTGACAGACAGAGAGACAAACAGAGAGAGACAGAGAGAAGGGGGAGGGCCCAGAGCAGTCTTCATAGTTGACAGTTTTCCATATAGTTTCACTCCACAGGTGGGTGCGGGGCTGCCCAGGGCAGGAACTGGGCTGGGAACCTCCTGCACAGGCCCCGGTAAGAACTCAACTGGGGGCACACCCCAGTTCAGCACATGGATCCACCTGGGCCAGAGCCAGGATTCAATCCTCAGTCTCCGGGGCTGCAAAGCAAGAGCTTAACCTGCTGAGCCATTCCAGCGTCCTTGTTTTCACAGTTTTATACAGTGCTTTTAACATTTGAAAAGTGGGCGACCCATAACCTAGATACAGCAGTGAGAAATATTTGTTTCGTTTTTTTTTTTAATCCTTATTTGATGATTTTTTTTTTCTTTTTAAAAATCGGCTTCTTGGAAAAACTAAACTTATAGACCTTGGGCTCAGAGACCACTTTATGAACTTGACCCCAAAGGCAAAGGAAGTAAAAGCAAAAATAAATGAATGGGACTATATCAAACTAAAAAGCTTCTACACAGCAAAGGACACTGTCAACAAAGTAAAAAGGAAACCAACCGAATGGGAGAAAGTATTTGCAAACAATGCCTCTGATAAAGGGCTAATATCTAAAATATATAAAGAACTCATACAACTCAACAACAACAAAACAAACAAAAAACAACCAAAAAACAAAACAAAACAAAACAAACAAACAAAAAAAATGGGCAGATAACCTAAACAGGCACTTCTCTCCTGAAGCTCTACAAACAGCCAACAGATACATGAAAGAATTCTCAACATCACTAGCAATTAGGGAAATGCAAATTAAAACCACAATGAAATACAACCTCACACCTGTTAGAATGGCAATAATCAACAAGACAAGAAATAACAAGTGCTGGAGAGGTTTTGGACAAAAAGGAACCCTCATTCACTGCTGGTGGGAATGTAATTTGGCACAACCACTGTGGAAGGCTGTACGGAGATGCCTCAAAAAAACTAGGAATGGAATTGGCATATGACCCAGCAATCCCTCTCCTGGGTATCTACCCAAAAAACCTTAATCCACAAAGATACATGTACCCCAATGTTGATCGCAGCACTGTTCATGGTGGCTAAGTTGTGGAATCAACCAAAGTGTCCTCTGATAGATGACTGAATAAAGAAGTTGTGGTACATTTATACAATGGAATACTACTCAGCATTAAGAAAAGATGAAATACAGCAATTTGTGACAACACGGATGGACCTTGAAAACATCTTATTAAGCGAAATAGCTCAGACTGAAAAAATCAAAAATCATATGACCTCACTTATAGGTAGAATATAAAACTGAAAGGAACAAAGAAACAAAGACTCATGGACACAGTCAATAGTTTAGTAGTTACCTGAGGGTAAAAGGGGAGGTGGGTGGGAGAGATGGGTGGGGGGGGCATAGGGAGTGGGAATCAAACATACTGTGATGGAAAGTGAGCGGATTCTGGGTGGTGAGCACATAATGTGATGTATAGACAATGTAATGTAGAATTGTATACCCGGAAACAATGTAATTGATATCAATTAATGTCACCCCAATAAATTTAACAACAACAAAAAATACTGAGACTTCCATCCAATGCTGTAAAGAAAAAAAAAAATTTTTTTTATTTATTGTTAAATTTAATGAGGTGACATTGGTTGGTAACAGATAGTTTACAGATGTACAAGTCCACATCACATCATTCATGCATCGTATTATGTGCCCATCACCCAGTATCAGCTCTCCTTCTATCACCATATATCTAGTGCTCACTCCCACCTCCCTCCACAACTCTCTCCCCCCTCCTCCCCCCTCCTCCTCCCTCTCCAGGTAACCACCAAACCATTGAGAGTGTCCATAAGGCTGGTGCTCTCTTCCACCTCCCCTCTCACTCTCCCTCCCCCCTCCACCCCTTCCCTCAGGCAATCACCAAGCTATTGAGTGTGTCCATAGGTCCCTGTGTCTTTGTTACTTTCAGTTTTATATTCCACCTATAAGTGAGGTCATATGTTTCCTGACTCTTTCAGTCTGACTTATTTCACTTAATAAGATGGTCTCTAGGTCCATCCATGTTGCCACAAATGACTGTAATTTATCAAAACAAATTTTTTTAAAGAGAGAGATAATGATTAGAAAAAAAGAGAAAAAATTTATTATTATTTATAAGTACTATACTTATCTCTCTTAAAAATCTATTAATACAATTAGAATCACAAAAATTTAGCTAAGTTTATAGTGTACAAAATCAATTTACAAAAATTAATTTTGTTTCTATACAGTCACAATAACCATCTAGATAGAAACATATGCCATTTATAATAGAACATTAAAATTATTACACATGTAAAGATATATTTAGCAAAAATGCCTTCAGGCTTCTGTGATGAAAATTTTAGAATTCTATAAATGGATAAAGAATATCTGAATACATTGAGAGAAATTACATGTTCTGGGGTGGAAACAATTTAATAAATAAAATGTTGGATTTCTCTGTTCACTAAGCATAAAAAAAATAAAAATAAAAGTGAATAAAATAGGACTTAAATAAACTTACATGCCTATGAGGAGCAGACAGATACTGAAAACAAATGAAGGGAGCCAGGTGAAATATTTCATTTTTTTCTTTGGTATAAGGAAAAGGGGCAAGTGTGATGGTTGGTGACGAGTTACCCTCAGCAGAGGTTTCAGAGTTGGCATTGCTGGGGCCAGTTCAAAGCACTCAGCTCCGCCCATTCGTCTTGCCCTATGTTGTCAGGTCTTTTGATTTCATAAAGCCAGAAATCTGGATTTTTATGTACTGTTTTCCAATTTTTAAATGTTGGCAAATCCTTCACATTTTTTAACACTGTGGTAGCCAACTTTACGGCACAGCCAAGCAAAACAGGACTGAAGCCCGTGTCAGTCATGGGCTGCCAATTTTCTGTTACTGGTTTATGTTGTTACCTTTAAGTTTCTCGAGAGCAAACTCTAGAAGTGGGATTCCTTGGTTTCAGAGGAGGGGAATGTGTTTTCAACTTTCTGGATGCAAATTTTAAAGTCGTAATTAAGAATATTCAAAATCGAACTCCCAACTGCCTGCCACTTGTATTTTTTCTCTTTCTTTGCCAGGCTTTAGTATTTTCTAGAATTAAATTTTTCCCAATTTGATGACTGAAAAATCAAGTATTAATGTGACTTGACTTTAAATTTCTCCAAAGACTAGTGAGTTTAAGCATTTTTTAATATATTTATTGGCCATTTGAGTTTCCTCTTCTATGACTTAGGCTGTCTCTTTTCTTTTGTATTGATATTTTAAAATTGAATTCTAGGATTCTTCACAATCCTAGTTATAAATCTTTTGTCAGCTACACATGTTGCAGTTAACAGAAGTTTATCAGTCTTGTTTTTTTGTTTAGGCTGTTGTATCTTATTTAATAAATCTTGACCTCAAAGCAGGACAATATTTTTCTATATTGTATTTAAAAGATTTAAAGTTTTGTTTTCCACATTTAAGTCTTTAATCTCCCTGGAATTTACTTTGTGTGTAGTGTGGTATAGGGATTTGAGGTTTTCTTCCTTGGTAATAGTCAATTCTTCCAATCCTATTTCTTGCCTAATCCTATTTCCTATCCTGCCAGTTGCTCCCTTTGTAGAATATTTATTGTTTCTCCTTTCAATTTACTGTCTATGCTAAGAAGTATATAAACTTAAGAAACAGTGCTCAACATATAGGCTTCAAAGCAATCCACTGCGGGGTATTTGCTAGCGTTAGCTCATGGGCATCTGGAACACTGACAAGTGGTTACTAAAGTAGCACAATATGAAATGAAAAAAAAATAGGAACTTTCAGTGAAATAATCCTTATGACATAATAGAGGTACAATACTTAAAATTTCAGTCAATTAAACATTTTGTTTTAGCTATTTGATCCTAGGTATTAAAATCTAAAATTTATTACCCTTTCCATTGAAAAATGAAGTTTTTTTTTTTTTTTAAATCTGTTCATTCTATGGGGAGAGAGCTCTATAATATGTTGAAGTCCGTGGTATGAAAAAAACCAGGTAAAATATTGTTATTGATTACAATTGCTGTATTCATTGCTTCTTCTTCGATGGCTTTGTGGAAAAATGAAAAATGTTCATACATATAGTTATTACCTCAGACCATGTAAGACTGCCCCATACATAACGCTACATGTAAACATTGTAGAGCCCTTCATTATTAAACACATAGTTTAAAATCAGTAAATAGTCAAAAACTATTTATAGAGCTCTTAACTCAAGAACATTCTCAATTATGAAATATTGCAACTCAATTTTCCTTCTTTACCCAAATCCTAAAAATGTGAGTACTCCTTATTCCATTTCAGGCATTTTTTTTACTCTGACTTGTGAATCTGTCTGCTCCATCTGCTGTGGTCCATAACATCTGATGACTACCCATTTCTTTCAACGTCTCAGAGAACTGATCAATTTCAGATCAATCTTCTTCAAGTAGATTATTTTTCCATTCTTTTTAGGTATTGAAGCTGATATAAAGCCAACTGAACTCTGCTCAGTGGAACTTAGATTACGCTTTTTGTCAACATAAAATCGATATGTCCAACCTTTTACGCTTTGACTCATTGATCAATAAAGTGAAAAGCGTTTAAATATTTTAATTAACACCTCTTTCAAGGAAGCTTAATGTCAGTCTGCATTAAAACTGCTTATATGTCAAAACTCACATTACCAGCTTTACTTTGGTCTTAACAAATATATCATCAAGACGCAGTCTCTTCAGTATGTATGTGAGTTTTTTTCTCTCCTTAAATTTAACTTCTTCTCACTTCCTTCAGGCAATAGTTAAAGGCTTTTTTTTTTCAAAAATAAATTTCCACTTGAGGTTGCTAAAATATTTCTATGTCCTTTATTCCTGCTTCTCTAAGCTGCGAGGGGTGAGCTTACAGTTTTTTGAGGAGTATATTCAGTTCAGGAAACTGATGGGATTGCTTTCCTTTTGGGCAGGAGACCTTGAGGCATAGCTG
>PVKE010008283.1:0-48143 GCA_004027555.1 Craseonycteris thonglongyai | reverse complement strand
CTTAAAGACACTAAGCTTTCTTTCCTTCCAGACTCAGCGTGTGTGCACTTGCTGTTCCCTGTATAGAGTGCCTTTCACTCCGATTTTCTTTCTTTTTTCTTTTAAAGATTTGTTTTATTGTTTTTGGCAGAGACAGAGAGAGGCAGAGACAGAAAGAGACAGAGAGAAGGGGGAGGGCCCAGAGCAGTCTCCATAGTTGCACATCATCAGTTTTCAACATAGTTTCATTCCACAGGTGGGCGGGGGCCGCGCAGGGAGGGGGACCGGGCTGGGGGCCTCCCACATGGGAAGCTCACCCCAGTTCAGCATGTGCATCCACACAGGCTGGGGCCGGGATTCGATCCTCGGTGCCCAGGGCTGCAAAGCAAGAGCTCAACCCGCTGAGCCATCCTGGCTTCCCCTCACTCCAATTTTCAACGCCACCTCCTCTGAAAGGTCTTCTGATATCCCAATGGTCGTGACCTCAACCCCTATAGCTTTAGTCACCCCTTTTCACATGACTCCATTTTCCTGCCAGCCCTATGACAACCTGAAATTCTTCTACTTACCTATGTGTGTATTTATGTTAACTTTTGAACCCCGCATGCATGTGACAAATATCCAGAAAATACAAAGCATATGAATGTAGGCAAATGACTTCTTTTTCCACGCCCCTCCTCTGTCTTCCATCAGCCCCAACTCTGCTCTGTCCCACCACACCACCGGGAAAAAAATAATATAGAACAACTATTATTTAGCTGGAAATTAAAAAAAAAAAAAAGCGTAATGAGTAAGCATGACCCAGAGAATGCTCTAGAATATATTTGCATTTTTAGTAGTGGAAAAGTCAGCATAACTGGAGACCTGCCATGAAAACACAGCATCAAAGCTACTCAGACCTTACAATACAGCAAGTTAAATTACATTTTAAGTGGTATTTTGTTTTGGATTTTTGCTTTGTTTTGTTTTGCTTCAATTTAAAGTGCTGTTAAAGTGAAAAGCCCCTGGCTCTGACACCGTCAATCTTGGGCAACCTAATGAATCACATTTACAGTCCGATGAAATCTGGTGTTAAATGCTCTGAGTAACAACATATGGCTGGGGCCATACTTAATAAGAGTTCTGTGATTTAGCTGGGCCATAATGAGGAACCAAAATGTGTATGTGTGTGTGTGTGAGAGAGAGAGAGCGTGCACTCAAAGCTTTCAACATAATAGCAACTTCTCTCCAGCTTTTTTCAAACAATTTGAACAGAAATGTTAGAGAGTTCTCTCACTGTTGTTGCCCTCAGCCATAATTTCCAGTAAAAGTAGCAGTCTGTAAATTTAGTATAAGTACATTTTATATTAACTGATTTTAATCCATTTTAGGTTTACTGATGGTAAAACGCAGTTAACAAATTTGCAAGTTCAACAATTCCTACTAACAAATACAAACTTCATTGACAACAAATCTTTGTTTCTATTATAACGTTTTTTAAATTCCTCTCTCAGATTAAAAGCTAATAACATTTTTTCAAGGAGAAAGTTAAACCCTCTCTCTCAGCCAGGAAATTTGTTAGAAGATTATGTTATTCTGATGCTATCCTCACTGCCCTCTATGTAATATTCTTCAAAAGAAACAGGGGGGCAGGGGTGGGGGGGTGGAGCTCGAATGGCTCAGTGGGTTAAGTGCTCGCTTTGCAGCCCCAGGGACCAAGGATCAAATCCTGGCCCTGACCCAGGCAGACCCATATGCTGGACCGGGGTGTGAGCCCAGTTCAGTTCTTCCCGGGGCCTATTCGGGAGGCCCCCGGCCCAGTTCCTGCCCTGCACAGCCCCGTGCCCACCTGTGGAGTGAGACTATATGGAAAACTAATGCTGTCAACTGTGGAGACTGCTCTGGGCCCTCCCCCTTCTCTTTGTCTTTCTCTGTCTATCTCTCTGTCTCTGTCAAAACACAATAAAATAGATCTTAAAAAAGAAACAGAGGGGAAAGGATTGGAAATGTGTACTCTGAATGCAGTCACCTATTCTTTCTGGCCAAGGTGAGTTCTTCATCTGCGACACTGGGATTCTTGTGGAATCCCTGAGGACAGAGACTACTTCACTTTCTCACAAACTTTGCCAACTGGAAGCCATCATTTGGGAATTTCAAATTTGTAGGGTAGGGGAAATATTCCAGTAATTTGCTCATTCAGCAGACACAACAACATGCAGGATTTCATATAGGGCAGGGTGGAGGGCTACAAAGATAGTAAGATACGTTTATTTTCTCAAGAAGCTAACAATTTGCAAGGATGGCTTCAGAAAGGGTGGTACCTGAAACTTTAACGGGAGAAACTTTTTGCCATTTGACTCATAGTCTCAAGGTCAGAAAGCCTCTTAAACATTAATCCAACTCCTTTCAGACACTTGGCCCAGCCTTCATGGCCACTAAGGAGAGGAATCTCTTTTTCATTCCTGGGGTCCTGGCATAAGCCCAAGGTCCCATCTGTCCCCCTAGTATCATCACTTCACTTCATTTTTGTGGCCTTCCTTGAGTAAAAAAAATCCATTACTTTCTTCATCTCTTCTGTGGAGATTGAATAGGATCCACTAAGCCTAGCTAGACAGCTTACATGTCTATTTAGAATGAAAACAAGGCCATTTTCGCCTTCAGCACAGAAAGGCTCTATTTCTTCTGGGAATGTCCTTCCTTAGCTCCTGCAGACAATACGTATTGTGGAGTTACGCTGTGCTACCCCTATGTTAGGCGATAATGGGTACACAGAGTATGCAGAACGGATTGTAATCACTGCCTCACATTACTTACAGTTTAATGGGGCAGAAAGATAATACAGTGGGCAATAACCATAGGGAAGAACAAACTATAAGTTCCAGCTAGGTGGTAAGGGTCAGGAGATGCTTCCTGCAAAGACTGACATCTGAGCTACAATACACTCGATGAATGTTCAGAAATATTTACTCCCTGGACTCTGTCCGTGATCTTAACTTTGGGCTTCATCAGGTCATTTGTTGGTCGATAGAATGTTAACAGAAGTGAGTTAACCAAAAGATGAAAATGCACTTGTCCAACCTGGCTTGCCTTCTTTTTCCTCTGCCATCTCTACGAGAAGAATAGGTCCTAGCTAATCTGGGGGTACAGGAGGATAAGAAACACGTGGAACTGAGTCAACCTGCAGGCCTGCAGCTTGAAGCAGAGTCTTGGGCTGTGTCCAGCCTCACTGATGTGTGAGTCAGCCCAGCAGAGACAAACAGAGCTGCCCAGACAGCGTGCGACCTGGAGCAGACTTCTCCAACGACACATAGAACAGTTGTTTATGGTGAGAGATCAGACCGCGAGGAAGTCCTAGAACGTTAAGGAGGGGTTGCAGGCATCCTCAAACTACGGCCACATGCAGCCCACCGAAAACAGTTATCCAGCCCGCTGGGTGTCTTTGCCACCGCTGCCTGTCCTGCTTAGCAGCCGACTCGTCCCGGGCCCGCAGTGCACATGTGTGGACATGCTGAGGGACAGTGAACTGGCCCCCTGTTTAAAAAGTTTGAAGACGCCTGGTAGAGGGTATGAAGCAATATAAGCAAAAGGAAGGGATTTCTACTTTTATCTTACATCAATGGGAAGGCACTTTAAGGTTTTAAGTAAGGAAACAACATGACCAGATTTAGTATCAGAATAATCACTCTTGCTTCACTGTGGAAAATAGATTATGAAGCCTCAAGATTAGAAGCAAGAAAAGTGTGTTAGGTGGTTGGTGCAGAAACCCAGAAGGAAATGATGGTGGCACAGATCAGGGTAATATCAGCGGGGGTGACAAGAAGGGATCTGAGGGAAAGCTGGGATGGCTCAGCGGGTAAAGCGCTCGCTTTGAAGCCCCAAGGACTCGAGGATCGAATCCTGGCCCTGGCCCATGCGGACCCACATGCTGAGCTGGGGTGTGCCCCCAACTCAGTTCTTGCCGGGACCTATGTGGGAGGCTCCCGGCCCAGTTCCTGCCCTGCGCAGCCCTGTGCCCACCTGTGGAGTGAAACTATATGGAAAACTAATGTCAACTATGGAGACTGCTCTGGGCCCTCCCCCTTCTCTCTGTGTCTCTCTGTCTCTGTTTCTCCCTGTCAAAAATCAATAAAATAAATCTTTAAAAAAAACAAAGAAGGGATCTGAGATGGATGAAAGAGTGAACGATGACCTTCCACGAGGCATTTAGATGGAGAGTCTCTCACTTAGGATTTCTAAGTGTAAGTAGGTAGAGTGACACAGGAACCATAATGGACACGTCCAGTGACTTTAGGAGGTGGGTGTGCTCACTAACTTCCCTTTATTGGGTGGCACAAAGGGAATAACCAAACACTGCCCTTTTCCCCTGACCTGCGTGCCACACACACTTCCCTGGTAAGAACGTGCGCATGCTTCAAACTAAGCATACATATCACTTCCTCTCTGAGGCCTTCCCTGATACATGTCCTACATGCCCCAGACAGATCACACCTCCTTCCACTCTCCTCCCAAACCACTGATGCTCATTCTGTGCCTGAAACCATCCCCCGGGGGCTCTCTGCATCCAGGCCTCAACACTCCCTGGGCTAGCTGGAACGCATGCTTGGGGCTGGGCTGTGGGGACCCCAAGGTGCCTCACCTCATGTGTCTGAAGTGTGAGAGGATGAGGAGGAGCTGGGCCAGGCGCCGCTGCTGCTGCTGCAGAGTCAGGCCGGCTTTGGCCATCAGATGAATCAGGGTGTCTATGATCTTGTCCAGGACTCGGTGGATATGGTCCTTCTCTTCCAGAGACTTCAGCGTGCTCGACAGAAACGTGTACACTCCTGGACGTGTGGAGAGAGAGAGAGAGAGAGAGTGAGAGAGAGAGAGAAACCCAAGAGGGTGAGGTGTGGGAGATTGGGGTGTGCCTGGCGCATCATCCTGGCTGGTGCCTTTCCCACACTCCCTCTTACGTAACAAGAGGACGGTTGGGATGCATTTGCTCCAAGCAACTCTGCAAAATTCCTATGTGAAAGCCAGGGCTTGTCATCAAGATGCCCACGAAAGTTCTCATGAGTCTTGGGGCAGTTATGGTTCCACTAGCCACCCCGTCACCAGCAGGTCTGATACCAACATGCACTGTCCCGTTAATGCTTATGACAACCTTGTAAGAGGGGCACTCGTGTTCCTTTTCATATGAAGAAACGGAAGTGCAGAGAGATGTGTTAACCCAGACAACTCGACAGAATGGAGCAAAGCTGAGAAGGAAGCCCCACAGCTGACTCCACATCTGGTCGTTGTAATGGGGACACTCAGGACAGACGTGACCTCTTGGTAAGATGCACAGAGAGAGTGAAAGTGATTTTCTGAGTGAGGGGCAGGTAAGTTTTCCAGGCACAATTTAACTTGCTATTACAATTCAGGTCAGATTTAGGGCCTTACTACTTTTTATCCTCAGCTGAAAGGTTTATGATCCATATAGAGGACCATGGAAAATCTTGTTTTTCATTCCAGGCATGCTTTTGTTGTTTTGTTTTCTTTTATTTTTTGTTTGTTTGTTTTCCCTGTTGCCTTTCTTTCGGCAATAGTTCCTACTCCCTGGGCCACAGGCTGACTCAGGACCCAAACTAGACAATCAGGCCACTCTATTCTTTGGGACAGTATCAGCCCTGTACTAGACAATCAGAGCTTTTTCTGAAATTGGATATGGAAGTCGTGAGACAGAAATTCTTTTCTCTAGGGCTGCCAGGCTAAGGGGATGAGACTATGGAACTTTTAAGTATTCGTATCTCAGAACATGGACCTCCCGTCTGCAAAGAGGAACAGAGCAACAATAAGCAGAGGGGACAGTTATTGTGGGGTGAGAAGAAATTCTGATTCCAGTCGCATGTTCTGCTTCTCACACTTTTTTCACTTGACCTTGGAGCTTCCAGAGTATCCTTCCTAACATGATTCCATAAGTTCCTTTTTGCTTAAAACAGTATGAGTTTGGTTTCTATCAGTTGCAACTGAAAGAGTCCTGACTATTTGACTAAGTTGTGAGCTCAGCCCGAGGACCAGAAGAGATTAAATAGAAAGGAAAAGATTGGTAAAGAGAAAGGAAGTATGGAGGGCAGAGGAAGGCAGGAGGAAGGCAGGATGGACTGGTCTTATCTCAGGACCATAGGGATAGGTTTTTTTCTCAAGCAAATACTCTAGGAATAAGCTCCATTCTGCCGAATTACGGTATACCCTCTTGCAGGGAGAAGTGATGTGACATTTTCTCCAGATGACACATATTTAGCAATATTTTTTCGGTCTTATTTCTATTCAGGCCACTGGATAGAAATAAATATATTTCTTGTTAATATATGTAAATATTTATAAGTTATATATAGATATATAAATATATTTACTATTTCATAAATACATTTCTTACATATGTTTCTCCCCCCACCCCCAGCTCACTGGTACCTTCAAGTCAAGGATCCCAAGTTTATCACCCTGACTTTGTAGTGGAAAGTGGTGACCAGTGAAGTCTCAGGCAGCAGCGTGTAAGTTGGGAATGGGGACAACATGCACAGAGAGAAATTCCTAGTAAACAGTGTTGTAAGTGCCCACAATGAAAAACGGCTAAGCTTTAAAACAAACACAACAACAAAACCAACGGTCAGGATCTTGGCTTGCACACAGTTGAGTAGCCTAATGTCACTTTTGGTACCCAGAGGCCCTTTGACCCAAAGCAAATAGAGCCCAGAATGAGTAAGCAGCAGCTCGGCTGTGGCTAAGAAGGAAAAGGCTGAATTGCTTCACTTAGGTTCCCTGTGGGCTGTTGATGGAGGAAGAATACATCCATTAGAAAAATGGGCAAATGGCCGGTGGCCCTGGGGTTGGCCAGGAGGTAAAGGATGGCAGGGAAGGTGTGGGTTGGGGGTCAGGGGTGCTTCCGCTCAGTCCCCACGGCCCTGCCTCTCACAACACTCTATGGCATCACACACAGTCTAGCCCCGTGTCTCCCAGAAGTCCTGCCTCTGGCTGGATATCTTGAGAACCTGCCCAGCCCATAGAGCTGAGTTCATCTAACTTGGATGATGTGTTTCCTACCAATTTCCACTTTTATGTTCCCATTCAGGATACTGGCCTCATTCACCAACAATCCCATTCTTTTAAGATTGATTGATTGATTGATTGATTGATTGATTTTATTGTTTTTGACAGATATATATATATATATATATATATATATATATATATATATATATATAGAGAGAGAGAGAGAGAGAGAGAGAGAGAGAGAGAGAACCGAGCTAGGGGAACTCCCCAGTTCAGCACATGGGTTCGCACAGGCCGGGGCCGGGATTCGATCCTCGGTCCCCGGAGCTGCAAAGTGAGTGCTCAACCCACTGAGCCATCCTGACTTCCCCAACAATTCCATTCTTGTTCAAGGAGCAAACAGCTTTGATGGCTCTGCCAGGGGAGGTGACACTTGTGCTGTATTTTATCTCAGACACCCCAAGGGCCAGCGTTGCTTGCACCATGCCCTTTGCAATGAAGGTAAGAGCCTTGACCCTCTGCCTCCAGTGTGTGAAGGATTCTCACGGGTGGCTGGTTTTCCCCATCTTCCTTGACCTGCGTGTGTGGATTCTTTTCTTCAGCGGGCTTTCACAAGAAACCCACAGTGTGTGTGCACTGTGTTATATGACAAAGGTTCCGAGCCTTATTTCATTCTAAGTGTTAATGTTTTAAGAGCAGATACTGCCGTGCAGAAAGAATTTTCTTAACATCGACTCTCAGGAGGCAGGCGCAAGCCTGTTTTTCTAGCCCTGCCTTGGCACCAATACAGCATATCATCTCATCCTCATCAGAAGATGCTTCCTAGCTGTGCAAATATACTTGGAAATAAAAATACAGTCCTATTAAAATGCCAATAATTGTCAACAGCAGCCATCATCCCTTTGGGCTTTGCTGGCAAAACGTGGTCCTTTTTTTGCCACCTGTTGCCCCTATGGACTGATTGAGATAAACAACAAAACTCTGAATTCCCAGAATGCGTCAGGTGCTCTGGCAAGAGCAAAACAGGGCTGCTGGTCATCTCCATGTCCCAGGTGGCCTCGGCGACCCTGGATGGCTGCACCACTGTTCTCAGCAGCACAGAGCCAGTGAGCATACACTGACGGTCCAGGAACATTCTTGTGACAAGGCAGCCTTTTGCAGCTTCTAAGGCTGCCCCAAATCCCAAAGACGGAAATAACACAATCCGTATGTCATTACCCAGTACCAAAGGACTGCTGAAGACCTGAGCTTCTATGTACTCTGAATTGTGCAGCCCACATTGGGATTTGTAGGAAGAGTCTGTGGAGACATTTGGTGGTGGGAAAGAGTGTGGAGAGGAGGCCAGGAGAGCTCTACAGGGTGAGTGCTTGCCTTGCAACCTCGAGGTCCAGGGATTGAATTCCGCCCCCAGCCCGTGCAAACCCATATGTGCAACTGGTAACCCCTGAGATGGTGGCAAAAGTTCTCCCCTTTCATGCAGGAGGCCCCTAGTTTGTTTTCTGCCCTGTGTGGCCCCACATCCACCTGTGTGAAATGAAAACTATGTCACAACTAATGATGTACAACTATGGAGACTGCCATGGGCCCTCCCCTCCTCTCTCTCTCTCTCTCTCTCTCTTCCCTTCTTTCAAACAATAAAATAAATCTTAAAAAAACAAACGAACAATGAGGAATGAGACCACAGGAACACTGCCACATTAGAAAGAGAACTGATTCTCGGTGGTGAGCATATAATGCTATGCATAGACAATGTAATATAGAATTGCACACCTGGAAACAATGTGATTGTTATCAGTGTCACCACAATAAATTTAACAATTAAAAAACACGAGGTCTCAATTCCATCTTTCTCTCTTGCTCTCACTGACTCTTGATTCCTCTCTTTCTCTCACTCTCTCTCTCTCTCTCTCTCTATCCCTCCTCCTCTCCCTCTCCCTCCTCTCCTCGTTCTCTCATTCTGCTTGGACACTTTCTTCCTTCTTCTTTCTTGCTCTCCACTCTACAGGAGCCCACTCTCTACCCCAACATTTCCAGGTAACAGCATCTTCCAGAAGTTGGAGGCATGCACGAATGCACACTGCAGTCCACACAGACCCCTGGCCACACCCAGACAGAAGCACTAGCAGAGCCGGGTGCCTGGCGGGTCCTGATATTGACCTCTGCGGGGGCCACATCTAATTGCTCCTAGAGAAGTGAGGACTGCTGAGGCTCCTGGCTTACCAGATGCTTGAGGATAAATTCTTCAAGCAAGGCCACATTGTTTCTTGGCCAAAAGGACCCTGGGAGAGTCCTTCAATCTATGGCAGCTTGCCAAAAAAAAAAAAAGGAAAAAGACAGTGGCAAAAATTTCTCAAGGCTACAGTTTAAGCAGTCTGGGCCAGAAAGCCAGGACAAAAGAAACTTCTCTTTTTATCCTCTTTACCCCGGTTCATTGGTAGATCAGTGTTTTGGGTTTTCTGTTGACAATTGCTTCCACAACCAAATAGTTTGTTTGCTCAGAAAGGCCTTCAAGGTTGACAGTTTGATGTGCACCATGTTTGTTCTGTGCTTTCCCTGGGACCACTGCTCTTCTTGGGGATGCTACTGTCCCTTGTGGGCTGTTTAAACTGCTCTTGGTTGCTCCAGCCACTTCATGAGAGAGCCGTGCTGAATGGCCTACAAGGTGCAGGGCAGTCTCAAGCAATGAAGGATTACTTCTGTTCTCAAATGTCCTAGTGCACTAATTGTACCACAAATACAAATTCACAGTGAAAACTTTTGGAAAGCTTTTACAAGGCTGTATAACAGGCGTGTCCAACCTTTTGGCTTCCCTGGGTTACACTGGAAGAACAACTGTCTTGAGCAACACATAAAATACACTAACACTGACGATAGCTGATGAGCTACAAAAGAGTCACAAAAAAATCTCGTAATGTTTTTAAAAAGTTTATGAATTTACGTTGGGCCACATTCAAAGCTTTCCTGGACTGCATGCGGGCTGCAGGAGGTGGGTTGGACAAGCTTGACATACATACAAGGTCCAGCCTGCAAGTTGGCTATAGAAAGGGAAGCTTAGATGGAATACATTTTCTTAAGGTTATTAAATAATTTATTGACTTTATGTAGTCTGCCAATTAAATTTGTTACATAAGCTTTCCAACTACATGCTTAGTTTAAATTATTTTCATGCAGTTGTATGGGTCCTACAAAGGCAACACAATTGTTTGCAAATATATAGAAGAGATATAAGGCCCTTCTAAAAAAACATTAGAGTCAGCTATTCTAAAGCAGTAGATGTCAATGAAATGTTGTGTTATTGCCTCCTACATGTTTTAAAATAATTTTGTAGCGTGATAAGCCATCCATTTTGTGAAAAGTACATATTAAAATCATTTGGGGTTTCTTTCTTGTCTGTCTTACACTGGCTGAGATTGCCTCCAGAGGTTTCCCACACACTTTTTACCACCTCTTGTATGTATTATTATTTCTTTTTCCAATCTATAATTTCTTTGTTTCTATACAATTTTTCACTCCCTAACCCTATATCATAACAAAGGGAATTATTTTGATAATACACATAATAAAGCCCAGCTCATTTGCAAAATTATCTTATTTATTTATACATTTCTTTGACAGATTTTCTCGACATGTTATTACTAAATCAGTCTACTCTATTTCTCTCTTCTATTCACATATAAATAGGTTTGGGTTAGTTTTTAATTTTCTTGTTCAGGTAATCCACCTCTACCTCAGCTTTCTCATGTGCCTATACTTTACAGAAAAGTTCCTGATATCTTCTTATATCTAATCATTCATTATAAATTCATGTAAGCATTTTACTACATTCTTATGTTTTCTACCATAGTCAAGCCTGGACATCTGCCTCAAAATACTTATCACTTTATTTTAAATAAGTTTAATATTATTTAAATATTTATTATTTTAAATTAAAACTGCATTTATTGTTTTAATAAAACTGCATTATTTTTTGAGAAAAACTATGCATATGAACTACTGTATATTCATTTCATTTCAAGATATTTGAAGAGATTTATATGTTTTATTAGACTGGTTTTTTTCCTGGCAATTCCAAGATATGACTGTCCAAGGTTTGTGATTCTCAAATGTGGTTGGCTCTCACAATGTCCCCTGGAGTTCCGCCCAACCCTGTTGACTGGCAGCTAAGGGCAGAGCTCTGATACCTCTATTTTCAAAAAGCTCCCCACTGATGAATCTTGTTGCTCAGCTAGGATTAAGAATCACATGATTACCAAGATTATTTTTAAATATAGTGGCCACTAAAATGTAAAATTTTGAAAACATGGAGTGACTTCTTTCTGTAAAAAGTGCCTTATCATGGCACAAACAACTTTGAGGATGTCTTCTGCATGCATGTCCGCCTTGTGTGGTCCTCCTGCTTCCTTCCCCTTCCTGGCTGGTTGATTACAATGAAGAGAACTCTTAGGATGACCTTGGAAGCCACCCAGTTAAGACTGCAGAGCCCCCATCAGCTTGAGTCCCCACATGGGCCCCATGGCTGAGGCTTTGACACTAGTCTGCCAGTGCACCCAGATTGTTACGTAAACAGTAGATTTGAGCGGTTACACATTTTGCAGCTTATTTGTTATAGACGTTGCCTTCCTTTAATGAAAGATGTGAAGCATTTTATGGTTCCCTGATTGAATAAATGAATAAATTTGTATAAGAAGAGATAAAGTCACAGGGATGTTTTGCATGCCTCCGTTTCTGCCATTTTGCATGTTTCTCAGGCCTTAGGTTGCATAGTTTACTTAGAAGTTATTTCCCTTCCCAGATGCCTATATTTCCACATGTTATTATAGAAACCACAATCTAGATTCTAGAACCACCTCACCATCCCGTGTCATGCTAACTATTCATTCTAAATGCTAACATACTTCATAGCAACTGATAAGTTAAAGAACCGAGGGGCAAGCCCAGGATGTTGAAATGCTCAGTTAGTCAATATTCCAAGACGCAGCTCTCAGCATTACTGAGGATGTCGAAGAGATTGTGCTATGCCAATGCAGGAACCGACTTTACATTTCATAAACTGAACAAAAAGAACGTTGCTTTGAGCACTAGTTGGTCATAGGTATGAAACTTCCATCTCCTACTGATGTGTGATTATTTACCTGAAAGGTGAAGAACGTGTTCATAACCCAGTCCTTGAACAAGGCTTACTATTTGCTAGTATTTGTAAGATCCCAAACTCACCCAAGTCCTCTTCTAAGTGTTTTCAAAGTGAGAGGGATCGCAGTGCAGATAAGCATTCTTGCCAGGACCCAACATGGGAGCATGGTAGTCCTGTTCACTTGGCATCACTATGTACCCACCTGTGCCCTCTTGGCACAGATGACTATAAAATTGTATGCTAATGATTCAGGGACATTTATCAATTTAGCTTAATTTTTAGTAAAATCTACTAAATATTCTAGAAGATAAATACTCAGTACGTCAATATTCACAACTACTCAAAGGACAGATCTCTTAGTGAGGATTTCAAATCGTGAAACTGGTACACTGATTCAACTGACTTGAGAAGATATCTTAAATGTGTGCTTTTTATAAAAATAATTTAAGTGGTAGCCAAGTGTCTGACTTTTACATATGAAATTGCGTTTTTTAAAGTTTTGTAATAAACAGTATTCTAGTCTTATTATACCTTTTAGGGTAAAGCCATTATGAATCCATATTTTGCTATGGAGACTTATTTTGGTTGGTGATAGCTGTAACATATTAAGAAATAGCCAAGGTTCTAATCTTCTTATTCCCACACTTGATCTTAGCCAAAAGGCCAAGAAGTGATCATTTTCCTTTTCCTTGAAGTCGATTAGTAGGGTTCTGAGGTCAAGAAGAAGACATTTTGATGGGAAGCGTGCAGCCTGCCTATTACAGAGGAGTCTGCCCACAGGTTTCATGCACAGCTCCTTGCCCCAGTGGCAGGCTGGGCTCAGGAGGTCTTGAGGGCTACGTTTGCTTTCCCAGAAGAGGCAAGCCAAAACAGCCCAGATGAAGTTGTTTCCCTGGCTTTTACCTTTTCTCATCTGGCATTCCGAGGACGATAGAGCAACCACACAGAGCAGGAAGCAGCTCCTACATGTTGGGGCAGGTGGTATTTTTCTGAGATGATCACATTAAGATCGCCCATCTGACATGCGTCTCCACCACGTTATCTCGACACTGCTCCCACACACTGCGCAATCTGTGCCCCTCCCTTGAGTCTGGGTGGACCCATGACTTGCTTGTAAAAAAAAAAAAAATACAGGCTGGACGTGATGCTGCACGGCTTCTCAGGGGCTGTCATACAAGGCCAGGCAGCGGCTCTCTTATCAGCTGGGGCTCTTGCTTCTGGAGCACTCACCACCTTCTGAGAGGTGTAGTGCATCAGGCTGTGTGCAAGCCCAGGCTATGTGGAGAAACCACAGAGAAGCACCCCGCTGACAGCTCCAACCATTGTCCCAGCCAACAGCCAGCGTCGATTGCCAGCATGTGCATAAAGACATCTCAAGCTGACTCCAACCCACGTTGATCAAATTACCCATAATTGATGAGTCTCCCCATCTGAGGCCCAGACACTGTGGATAAGAAACAACCCATTCCCTCTGTGCCCTTTCCCAATTCATGATCAATAGAATCCAAGCTTTTTTTTTTTTTTTTTTTTTTTTTTTTGTCAGCTGTTGACTTTTGGGTTAATCTTTTACCCAGTAGAAGTTAGCAGAGTATACCTGGACAACTGCACCAGACACTTAGGGAGGAAAATGATTCAACACAGGCAGATTGGAGATTAGACTCCTGAGGTGATACATCATGAGATAAGTTAGACTTTAAGTGCTCTTTGTTCCACATTATTATCCTCCTGCATGCAGTGCCTTAACCCAGCCTCTTTGCCTTTCAGCCTTGTTGATGTAACTGTAAGGCCTTGAGCTCATGCTATCAGAGAGCATGTGTAATTCACAATTTTCAAAAAGGCTTTTAGCCCTAACCACTGCCCAGCCGATCATCAAAACATATGGATCTTCCCCTGATTGGCAACCTGGACTACTCACCAGGGCTTAGAACACTCTGAATGTTCAGTTGCACAATCTTTATCGGGTCCTGGTTTTGAGAAATACACTTTGTAAAGATTTCCCTGAAGAAAAGTTTTTATGTTGAACAACTGGTCTATTTTATTTTATTTTATTTTTATTAAAAGCCTGTGAACCTTATAATGGAATGTGTTTTTCTCTTTACTTTGGCAAAGCAAAGGAAATTTAGAGCCAAATCTGTGGCCCAGTCCTAAGGACTGGATAGATGTACTTCTGTGTGCTAATCTGACTCTGGGATTTATTATTTTAGTCACATTACTTCCCATTTTTACAGATTTTGTCAATTACTGTTTGCTCCCTTTGCATCACATAAAATTTAGTAAACCATTTCAAATTCTCTGTGAAATATGCAATATATGAATAAAATAATAAGAAAGACATCCATCCCTCCATCTATTGCCAAATCAATAAACAGTGTGAATATAAATATTTACAAATAATCATTAGACATTCATTTGATTTTAACCTCAAATCCAGAGAAAATGACATACACTGTAAACATATATAATTGGCCTGAATGCACATGTTTGTGTCATCTTGATTGAACAGCACTCTTTAAATCCCTGGTGCTGTTTAGTGCTGGTCACTAATGGTGAAGGTTACACCTTCTTGATTCTGATTTGTATGTTTACCTCCAGAGAAAGGGGTGCATTTCCCTCCTTTCTCCTAGATATAGAATTGAAATGGCTGATAGTTCTGATTATTTAAAAAATAATAATAATAACTAGTTTCAAAAATGACTATTTCAGAGAGATATGTGTTCACGTAGATGGCACATATAATTTTGAGGTACATAAGTCCCATCATTTCAAATAAATACTACAGGGAATGAAAATTGTATTGAAAAGCATTCCATGACTATGACAGGTTTATCTCATTTTTCTTTAAAGAGAGAAAGGTTTTATTATATTGCAAAAAGGAGGCAGAATTTCAGAATTATGGATTCAAAAGAGGTTTTAAGTTTATTTAATTCAGTACTTTTCAAACCATTTTGAGAATCCAAACTCCTTAAAAAAAGGAAGTGAACCTCATGTGAAACTCTCACATACAGACTGTGTGAAGACATACTTTTCTGATTAAACAGGGCCAGGGGCAGGGGCCGGGGGGTGGACCCTGCTCATTGGCTGCTCGCCCTCTGCCTCTTGTCCCCATCCTCTGGTCACCCAGAGGCTCCTCCTGGAACATAAGCCTTCAGCAGAAGGGGGTTCAAAAACCAATGATCTGAAGAGAATGAGAAGATAAGAGACAGACTGGGCAAAATATAAGCATAAAGACATATTGATAAAGAACTCAAAAGTGAACAATAAGAAAACAAACAAGCTAATTAAAAAATGGGCCAAAGACTTGAATAGACACCTCAGAAGAAATACACAGATGGCAAACATGCATGTGAAAAGACGCTCCCCATCATGTCGTGAAGAAGTGGAAAATTAAATAACAATAAGATACCACTCCACACCTGTTAGAATGGAAAAATCTGGAACACTGACAACACCAATTGCTGGTGAGAATATAGGGAATCAGAGACTTTCATTCATTGCTTGCAGGCATGAAAAATGGTACAGCCCTTTGGAAGACAATTGGGCAGATTTTTACAACACTAAACAGTCTTGTCATACGACCCAGTAACCATGCTCCTTGCTATTTAACCAAATGAGTTGAACATTTATGCCTACACAAAAACCTGCACATGAATGTTTATAGCACTATTATTCATAGCAGCCCAAACTTGGAAGCAACCAAGATGTCCTACAAGTAGGTGAATGGATAAGCAGTGGTATATCCAGACAGCAGGATATCAGTCATCACTAATAAGAAACAAACTGTCAGGCTGTCAAACCACATGGAGAAATCTTAAATGCATATTAATAAGCAGAAGAAACCAATCTAAAAAAATAAAAAACTATATGCATATACTGTAAGACTCATTCTATATGACATACTAGAAGAGACAGAAGTATGAAAACATTAGAAAAGTAAGTGGTTTTCAGGGGTTAGGGAGAAAGGAGCCCAGAGGATTTTTAGTATCATGAAAATACTCCATATGATACTATAATAGTGGATTCAAGTCATTATATATTTGTCAAAACCCATTGAATGGACAACATCAAGAGTGACCCATAATGGGAACTAAGGACTTGGATGGTACTAGTTCGTAAATGTACATTCATCAATTGTAATGAAAGTACCACTCCAGTGTGGCACTTTGATAGTGTGCATGTCGGAGGAGGAATAGATTCACAGGGACTTCTGTAGCTTTCACTCAGTTTTGTGGTGAGCCTAAAATCGCTCTAAAAAAAATAACCTATTGATAAATAATTAAATTTAAAATTTTTAATGTAAAATAACATTGCTGCTGATCCACTCCAAATACATGAATCATTGGGAAACAGAGGCTCCGAGGAGTTAAGGAACCCGGAGTTAGAGGATACTCCTGCTGGGAGGGGTTTCAGGCATGGCACTAGGCGGGACTTGCCCGAGGTCACCCTGTCATCAGTAAACAAGAGGCAGAGCTAGAACAAGCACCCAAATATACCTCTCTCCTGTCCCAGTGCCCAAAATCTACACAGAGAATTTCCTAAATTTAAGGTTTGTGAGAAACTGGACATGACTGCTGATGGAATCGCCTCTCGGGCTATTTAAGAAAATGAATCCCTTCCCTGGAATGAGTTAGCAGCCACCTAGCTTTTCAAAACAGGGTTCAAGATGGTTGGAGAAAAGGAGTGCTGGTGCACAGGTGTCTTCTAAAAGTCTCTTTACTTAAGAACTTTCACCCAAATGTTAACAATGATTATTGCTTTTGTGTGGTGAGATGGTGATTCCTTGGGACATTATTTTTCTTGGTGGTTTTTCTGAATTTTCCAAGTTCTTCGCCTTAGGCATGCATGACTTTGGTAATTGGGTGGAGGACAATGCTATCAAAAATACAAAGTCAAAGTCCCTCTCATTTCTCTTATTGTTAATGCCAGGACTGATGAGAAAGAAAGGTAGCTGGTGAATAGATATTCCAAGAAATAAGGAGCTTGCTGTAAGGAGATTAATTATTACTCTTTTTCTAATATTTCTATCATCCTGAAGGCTGTTTACGTTTCTGCATCATGTCAAGGCTTGCCATTTTGGCAGGAAATGCAGTGAACAAATGAGTTGCTAAACCTTCTGAGAGTCATTTTCTTAGCTGGAAATAACCTCTGCTACGTCATCAACAACCTGAGCTCCGTTGCTCAGTGAAAAAAGATCAACGTCAAAGATGGACAACATATTATCCCCAAAGGATCTACGAGTTGGAATGCAAAGAAAACACATTAGGTTTTTCCAGGAGTTGCTGAGTATGCAGGTTTCGTTGAATGTGAAATTTATGTACCTCATTTAGAGAATACCATTTCCTGTAACAACAGAAAGGACCAATGAGTCCCCTGTCACACTGTATGTAATGGCATAACAGACCTATCCAGTTATCAAGACTCTTTCAAATTCTTATTTCCAGTTGAGGAAAGCAGGGAAGAAAGGACCAGTGGCTTGATGAGATACATGTCATTACTAATGATTTAGTGATAAAGCCAGAACTTTCCCCCCATGCCTTTCTTCTGATTCCAGTCAAGTCCTACTCATCCTCAAGCCTCAGCAGAAGCAGTCCTCAGATAAGGACCTTACTGTGGTCTCTGAGACACTCAGTGCTTCTCCGTATCACAGCCCTCATAGCTCATGCTATCAAAGCAATCAGCTAATTGTCTGTGCCCCTGCCCAACCCCATGTGTGACAGAAAATGATCTTGCCCATTTGTGTGCCTCCAGTGCTGAGCACAGTTCTGAGCACGAGCAGAAGTGACCGCCGAGTGTGCGGAACGCTTTGTTGTATCATATGCTAGAGAACTATTCGATTTAGCTGAAGTCCCATCATCCACACTAGTAGTATCCAAACTAGGATTCACATATTACTGAGATTTAAAGAGGATTCTTAAAGGTCCTTACACTGTCCTTTAGAATTTCACGTTTCTGCGCTTTTTTCTTACCGGTATTCTAAAAATATCATTAAGCCGTTAATATCAGAATGTTCTGTATCCATTAAATCGATGGTTCTCAATCCTGGTGAGATCTAAATCTTGATGGGAGCTTTAAACAAATATTGGCATTCAGGCCCAACTCTGAAACAATTACATCAGAATCTCTGGAAGCAGGGACCCACATGGGGACCCCTCAAATGAGTGAAATGGGTGGAGCACTGAGACCCACTTATCTAGATAATCCATATAACCTTTCCTAAGTAACATAGGTTTCACCTGTGCTTATAATTGCCTGGGAATCTTTCAGTTACAGTTTAAGCATCTCAGATAAATAAATATACCACAGAGGTTATATTCATGTAATACAAAAATGCTGTGTTCTTGTCAAAGCCAGATAATATCCCAGCATGCTGTGCAAACCAAGATTTTCTGGTTTTCTGATCGCAGACAAGTGGTGGGAGAACCATCATCACACGAGCACCTGGTAGAAGAGCCGACCCAGTGTGCCCGGGGCCTGTGCAGAAAGCTCCTCGATGCCTGCCAGATGTTATTATCAGTTTGCCTTTTAGGTTGTGTGTAATTGGTGAATTTGCCTTGGTTTTGTATTTCCACAAGAGCCACAAACATGGAGTTTACAAAGGTTGTCTGGAAAAAAACCCGGCCACTGTCAACATAATGAGAACGGTTACTTGGCTGAATACTTTCCAGACCGCCCTCATATGCTCCATTGTCCATTTAAATAATAAACATGGTTAACATTTAAGCAACATTATAAAACAAAGAACATTGTAAGTCAGCAGTGGGAGAGTCTGTGACATTCTCTCCTTTCTAAATGGATCTATATTAGTTAAGAGTACCTTATTTGCATAAATTCTAGACCCTAGGGAAGGCAGATTAACACGGTCATTGAATTGAGGGCCTAGGAGTGGCTTTCCCCTGACTCCCTGCTTCTGAGGTCAGAAGATAATAAGCAGCTGCTCCCCACCCTGAGGGTCTCAACAGAATGGAAAACTGCTCCTAATATTCAGAACGTTGTAAAAAGTTCTATTTTCCCAGTGGCTGCTGACTTTGCCCCTCCTAGGAATTCACATAAGGACTCCCCAAGTCTTCCTGGGCTACAGGCACTTGGCTGATTTTCCCAGTTCCTTGATACTTCAAGAGCTCTCTGCAACACAATGCAGGACCCCATGTCCCCCTTCTATCCCTGACCCCCACCCTCTGCCCCAATCTGGGGCCTGAGACTACTCCACTCACAATAAGAACATCTTTGCCATGAAAAATGCAATTTTTTAACCCCTAATGGGAGGAGTGAAATCTCAGCTCAGAATTTCCAGGCAGAAATATGAGAAATATGTCATCTGCTAAGAAGAACATAGGAATTGCTTTCATAGAGACAAAAAAAAAGCCAGGGTCTTTGTATTCAGAGAACACGAATAAAGCGAATTAGTGGTTGTGTAGGGAAATATGTGGTCATTCTTCATTTCTGTGACTTAGGTATCATTATTTCCCTTTCCAGGAGGCTCTGGGAGGTAGCTTATAAGCGGGCAAAGGAGTGGCTGAGTTGTCTCGCTTGAATGCCAGGCCTCTCTGATGACAAAGTCCATGCCACACCAAGTCTTCAGGAAACTAGCAGGTCCCCTGAGGCTTGTTTCAGGCCGTACCAGAAGTTGGTAGCCTGGAAAAGTAGCCAGAGTTGTGTGACCAGCTACAGAATCCCGTTAGCCAATGAGAAGACAGCAATGAACCACTGAATAACCAGGAAGTGCCATTAATCTCAAAATCTTGACAACAAGCAACCTCCCCAGAGAGGAAGCGTGGCAACACAAAGGACTCAAGCACGATGTAATTAAATCTTCACCACTGTGACAAAATCTTCCCCACCTGACAATGTGTTCATTGGTGATTTCCAAGGCTGGTTCCGCTCAGAAACCTTCACCTGTTGAGGATTAATAATCCTCAGCATTTGCAGTCAATATGTTTTTATCATGTTCTTTCATCTAGAGGAGTTCTGAATCATTGTCTTATTTCTAAACTTAGAAATATGAATGCTCTAAATAATTGTCTAATAATTAATGGAAAGAGGACAAAGAATTCAGCTCTGGACAGAAAATCGTCTTTGCGATGAGAGCTTGTTCTAATTAATCATGAAATAAATGACTCTCTGACCAGAGTGTGGCCTCTGGTGAACACATATAAAACAAATGAACTTCACCAGCTCCCGCGTCGTGTATTTCCAGGAAGGCACCAGGATGACAAGATACGCCATATAAGCATAGCAGAACTAGATGACAGACAACAGCTGGCACTGTTTTTATGTTTATGACATCCTGTTCACCATTCCACGTTCTTCTCCCTGTCAATAAACACCAGGGCACACCCTTTAGAGATGTTGCCAGAACTGTCTCTGGTATCCCATTTTCATTTAACCTTACACCCTGTCGTTTGGGCCTCTTTTCTCCTCTTTATCGCTCCATCAATTGAAAGAGAAATATCGTCTGAAGATCACTTTGGGATGAACAGGCAGTCAAGGCTACAACATTTCTGGAGAGGAGGGCATTTCAGGAGCAAGAGACGGGCCTGCTGAAGGCAAGGCAGGGGTCCAGCAGGCAAGGAGAACGTGTCAGGTGACAGGAGCTGGTCTGCAGGTCAGGAGAGGGAAGAGGATGTACTGCTAGAGAATTGAGATGCTGAGTCAGGGGCCTGAACGGCTCTCCAAGGAGCAGTTGGATAAAGTTACCAGGGAGTGGAGTGTGAGAGGCTCTTCAGAATTATTGGGAACTAGAAAAAGACTGTGGTCAGAAAGGGGTTCAGAAAAGGAGTAGAAATAAGTATTAAATTAAATTTGGAGGCCAAACCGCACATTTTTTAGAGATTGTAGATTTATACGTATTAAGCTTTGACTTGTGAATTTTTCTGAGTCTTGAAAAACATTCACAAAAGGGGTAGTGTTCTGGATGGGAATGGATTCTGAGGGGTCTATAAGGACCACACATGGGGGGTGCTTTGAAGAAGCTGTAATGTAATGAATGAGTCCATAGTGATTGGCAGAAGCTCACCACACTTTTCACTGAGGTCAGCCAATATCAAGGTTCAAATAGCCATCCATTATTACCCAGGAGACAAATCTTGCTCTACAATTTCTCTCAACATAAATAAGTGCACAAAAACAAAGTCTCAGAGGAACAGTCAGAGTCTCTGTTGTTGTTATTATTACGCTGAAATCCCTGTAAAATTTTAAGCCTAGCAGGAAGCCTTTAAACTTCAAAGCACTTGATTATATTGAAAAAGGCATTGACCGATTCCATTCAAGCCAGAGAGTCTCATGAATGATGATGACAGTTATCATTGATTGAAGGCCCCTGCCTCTGATCCATGAACTAACTGCATTAGACACTTTGCATACAATTTCCCCTTTGGCTTGCAATAACCCAAGTAGATGGGCATTGGTTTTTCACCATTTAATAGTTTGATATTATCTAGATCTAGAGTACACTGAAAAAGGATGGTATGTCTTATAACAGGGAGAACAGCGTGGGGAAAACAGTGTCCAACAAACGAGCATCTATCACATGACTGAATGGTGCAATATTACTGATGGTTCACAGGCTAAAGGCTGTGATGAATATGAAAAAAGGAATAAGAAGTATAGGGAAATTAGGATATGCATGCATAAAGAAACAATCCAGGTTGAAGTAAACAAACTGAAAAAACAAAACCAAAAAACTGTGTCATTCATTTTTATAGATTTGGCAGAAAGTTCACAGAAGCAATTCAACAAATGATGAATGATTAGATAAATGAATGGAATGATTTCATAAATGAATGAAATCTGGCAACCAACTGCCCCAAGATTCGATTGTATGGCATGGACTCTAAGAACTAGAACCGCCTAGAGAAGGAAAGCTTGTTGTGCACTTGGGTATGAAGAAGCAAGATTTCCTGAAATGAGATGAGACTGGAGATGAAGCTGGACGAGTTGGACATACTGGAATTATAAAGACCTGAAGTCAAGCTGGGTAGAAGGAACACTTCAGAGGGGCAGGGCCTCGGCCCCCTTCCTTGGCTCCAGCTCCCCATCTGATCTCGCACAGCCTTTTGCATTGAGCTCATCTGCTCTGTTCTCATTTGCCCTGCCCTTGAGCTCTGTCCAGCTACTTCTCAGAATGCCTTGAAGCTGGCATTGATTTTGCCAAGGCATTTTTGGATTAACCAGGAACGCCTGTCCTTTGGTGGAGAGTGGAAAAACAAACAGAACTTGTTCTATGGATGATTCTAGGCTTTTGCAAGCAAAGTCATAAACTATTCCACATGAGGCAGAAATCATGCCGAATACGTCCCACTTCCAAACAGCTGTGAACAGGGCTTCCTGTGGAAATTTTGGCATTTGGGAGACCCTCTCAAGACTTCCAGAAAGTCATTCCTAGCAGGTCCTCACAACAACCTTTCAACTCCCCTGTGCCTGTGCCTCTACCTCAATGTTAAGGCCAATGTAAACACAGCCTTTTCAGACTTTGGTGACAGGGCTCAACATAACCCATGGTTCTTTCATGCACGCAGGTCTTGTTTCCTGGCAATCAAAAACAAGCACCTTCTAGCTCAAGTTTCCTGAATTATTGACAGCTTGGCTTCTCTCCGAGATTCCTGGAATTAGAGCCACTTTGCAATTTGTCTCTTGGGAGATAATGATGGTAACCCTCATACGACTGATTGCTTTTTTTTTTTTTTTTTTTAATCTGAAAAAGGCTCTAGAATCACACCATTCTGTTTCCAAGTCCTTCCTCTTTGACCCTGATTTCCAGGAACCATATGAGACACGAGTAGCTGCGCTCAGCAGCGACCTGCTTTCCAGAACACAGCTCACTTTGGGAGTAAATGTGATTTCATTTGTTTCAGGTTGAGAGACAGCTTCTGTTCAGTTACTGCACCCGTCAGCGGCACCATTCAGAACAGGAAGGAATCGAGCCACTCTGCTATCTCACGAAAGAGACCACTGGAAACTGTCAGTAGACAGTGCCTCTTATTTTAAACACTGTGTTCCCACCCTTCAAGTACAAGGATGTCCACAGAAGATTCTGAGAACAAGAAAGAACAAGGCTAATGCAGGAAAGTTTAGCTAGTGTGAGGAGGAGTCGGGGGAGGTCCCAACCAATCAGGCAGAAATACTGTTCTGAAGATTCCGGTGCCAGTCTTTAAGAAAAGACATTCTTATGAGAGCTGAAACAATTTTTCCTTTGGGATTTAAAAAACCTGGGTCTCTGAATCCAATATTTTGATTGCAAAATATTATATACATATAATATTTTTTAAAAAACAACAAAAACACCCAGTTATAAAACCAGAACAATAATGCAAGAAAAGGCTATATGGATCTGAAGGAAATATTTTTGGTTACTAAGATCAGAGGATCTATTTCTGTTGATTATGCATCTCCAGCTAATTTCATTTCCTGTCTAGGGTACTATATCCTGGTAAAAGTGGGGGGAAAAGTCCCAATAGTTGACAGGCCAGCTTTCCATGAAGTTAACAGAGTGCCCACATGAAAACCATCAGCATGTACCAGTCCGCCACCGAAGAAGGCGTGGGTTCAGGGCCTGGCACGGTGCAGCCGAGTGGCACTGCTCCCAGAACTCTCATCCAGTAAAGAGCCATCAAGGGGTCTGGACCCTTCCATGTACAGGACAAGTGACTAAAATGAAAAGCACAATGCATGTGAGTAGAACCAGAAACTTGAATGGAGTCGTAATCACTTCCTTAGTGCAGAGCACATTATTTCTCAGGTAACTTCATTCCATAATTCAGTCCTTGTCTAGTGTAACGGTACAGATTTCCATTTATCTGTGGATAAGTGAGAGTGATTACTGTGGTGACGATTAAGTGATATAGGGTACTAGCACTGGTGGGGATGAGAAATGGGAAACTGTTAGGGACAGTGGGAAGGGACTGGCATTCATCACGAAGAGATGAAACATCTCAAAAGAAAGAGAGATGCTGATTCTCTACGTGTGGGATCAACACAAATGACTGTCCAACCATCAGGAATTGGATACTATACCTAATGGTGTAAGAAACAAAATCTAAATCAGGTCTAGGGCTTCAATATAACTACTATTTCTATGTGAGAATGAGATCTGAGGCATGAAGTAGGGCCAAGGATGGGGGTGAAGGTCCAGGTTAAGGGTGTCTACTGTGCAGCTGACACCCAATTGCTGAGCTTCAGGTCCCACAGCCTGGAGATCCGGTGCTGAGATCCAAATACCGAGGAGGCTGGGAGGAGCCAGGGTGCAACTTCAGGCTGAGCCATAGTTTCCACCTGGGTGAGCTGGAATAACTCTTTATAAAACAGCCAGTCTCTCTCTCAACAAAGAAAACACACACACACACCCCTCTCAGCTCAGCTCTCTCAAATGACGAAATCAGAGGGGACAGTTGAATTCGACACCATAGACCGAATGGAAACCGCTCCCTCCGCTGGACCATTTTACTGCATTCCATCCTCCTCAGTTTGAGGACCAGGCTTCTCTATCTGTGAGCCAGCTCTGTTTTCCAGCTAATCAGTTTTGACCAGAAACATGGTCTTTCCCAAAATAGCCTCCTTCCTTGTGACCTGGAGTGTGGAATGGATTGTAATTTCTTAACAGAATCATTTAGTGTACTTGCTAACTCTCAACAAACAAATGTCTAGATACAGGCACCACCTTAATAAAAGCATTCCCAGTATCTGAAAGAATGCAAATATTTCAACAAAAAGGCCATCTGATACAATGGTTTCCATTCATCACACATGACTATTGCTGTTACACCTTTTTCTGCAATGAAGATAAGTGATTTTACGTGTCTGTCAGTTGTTTCTTTCAATGTATAACTACGCCTTTGTAGTAGGTAGCTTGTATCGGATTGAAAATAGAAGTAAATACTTATTCCAGTAACCCAGCATTAAATGCTCTCATGTAATGAACCCACCAGAATTAAGCAAGATGATGGATTTGAGGCACACGAACTCCTCTCCCTGGAGATTCATCGTCCGGAACCGCGATGACGTAGCCAGTAACATGTCGAAGATCTCCACCATGCCCTCTACACATTTCCCCTGGTTTCTGTGAAAACACAGAAAGAAAGAAAAAAAAAACGTATTAAAGGACAGTGACGCTTCCAGAGGACAGGATAAGGTTCACATTCATAAAAAATGCACTGGCTCCAAATCTATAACAAAAAACTATACCCCATTAGTTTTACAGAGCATGAACAGTCATTTGAATGCTGAAGGGAAAGACAAAAACAGGTTTTCCATTAATAAAACATTTCATTTCCAATTCTTAGAAGAGATGTATTGTTCAGTCCCCAAATCTGCCATTACATATAGAGTTCTTCACCTTACAAGTAATCAAAAATGATAAAGTTTCAGGTAAATAATTTTTTCTAATGAATATTTATTGATCTGCTACTATATTCTAGACTTGGGATATCCAACTTTAGGGCTTCCCTGGGCCACATTAGAAGAAATATTGTCTTGGACCTTCCATAAAATATACTAACACTAATGATAGCCGACGAGATAAAACAAATTTTTTAAAAATAGTTCTCATAATATTTAAGAAAGTTTATGAATTGGTGCTGGGCCACATACAAGCCATCCTGAGCCATATGTGGCCCACAGGCTGTGGGTTAGACAAGCTTGTTCTAGACACTGTGGTAGTTATGGGAATGAAAACAGGGCCTCCCCTCTCACGACACTCATGGCCTTGAAATAATATAATCAAGTCTAATAGACTTCTATAAACTGCTTTTATTTATTTTTTTATTGTTTTTGACAAAGAGAGGTGACAGAGACAGAGAGAAGGGGGAGGGCCCAGAGCAGTCTCCATAGCTGCACATCATTAGTTTTCTACCCAGTTTCCTTCCACAGGTGAGTGCGGCTGCACAAGGTAGGGACCGGCCAGGGGCCTCCCACATGGAAAACGTCCTGATGAGAACCGAACTGAGGGCACACCCCAGTTCAGCCTATAGGTCCGCATGGGCCAGGGCTGGGATTCGATCCTTGGACCCCCAAGCTCCAAGATGAGTGCTCAATGCGCTGAGCAATGCAGACATCCCCTAAAGTGCTTTAGAAGTAGAGGAGAAACTCTAAGACCATGGGCTCTAGCTGGCCTGGAACCACTGATGTTGCAGAGGATGACAGGTAAGAATTTGCATAGGAAGTGACATTTGCGCCGGCACTTTAAGAAAATGTAAAATTTTGTTGATCAGGGGTGTGAAACATCATTGGAAGAGGGTCCTAAACATGGAAAGGAGGAGCGGTGTGAAAGAATTTGGAGTGGTGTGCTAGAAGAAGATAGATTAATCTGGGAGAGAAGGAAAAGGTCAGGTGATGAACGTTGTCCAACATAAGAAGTTTAGGCTTCTTCCATATACAAAACTTAGACATCAAGGAGTTAACATTCATAATATGGCATGTAATTCATAACATGTAATATTTTTTAAAAAAAGAATCTTTTGCATAAAGCTGTTGCAGTAATTCAATGAGATGATACATGTGAGAGGAACTCATCCATCTTTTTGTTTACAAGCTGAATTTGGGGCATGGTGTATTTGAGGTGAATAGAAGGAAATCACAATATTGTAGGCAAGCATATATTTGTAAAATAAATACAAATTTAAAACATAAACACTAAACATATTATCCAGCACCTTGTTTTGTTTTGTTTTTAATTACTAAGTCTTAGAGTTCTTCATCAACTGTTTTTAACTGGATAACTTTTCCCCCGAACAAAATGCTGTAATTTCTTTAACCACTTTTTTTGGTTGATTGACATATACTTTGATTTCAAGTATTTGGCTGTTAATACAAACATCTTATGCAATGACTGTCCTTATGTCCTTAGGCACATGTATAGATAGCTATAGAATAAAATCCTAGAAGTAGAATTCAGGAGACTTATATTTTTGATTTTGATAAACAGTTCAACTGTTTCTAAAGAGCCTGTACCAATAGTCTGTTGATAGGAAAATATATTGGTATTATTTCCTTCTTTGAGAGGCCTACTCATGTCCTTTGCCTATATTTTTCTGTTGGGTATTAGTCCATATTGATTTTTAAGAGCTCCTTATATATTATAGTAATTTGTCCTTTGTCCTATGTGCTTTCAATGTTTTTCCTAATGGATCATTATGGGATGTTTTTGCTTTGTTTTGTTTTTTTGTTTGTTTTACTTTTTTTCTGGCATTTATTTTTATTTTTCTGCAAAACATTTCACAAATTTTCAAACTTTATTTATGGCTGTAGAATTGTATGCCATGCTTGAAAAGATCATCCTCCCTTCCAATAACATGTAAAAACTATCTTAGACTTCCTTCTAGTATAGTTCCATGCTTTTATGTTTAAATCTTTGCTCTTCTGAAATTTATTTGTATAACAACTTTATTGATATATAATTGCATGTCATATAATTTACTCATTTAAAGTACAGAATTTAATAGGTTTTAGTATATTCATAGAGTTATACAACCATCATTTGGGATTTACTTTGGTGTAAGATGTGAACAGGGATTCAGCTTAGTATTTGTGTAGGCACTTAGTTTTCTTAACACCCGCATGAAGTGAAACATCTTATTTTTACACACTGATTTGAAATATCCTAGGTACTTTTGATACTACACTTGATCTTAGCCAAAAGGCCGAGAAGCGATCCTAGGTACTTTTGAAAAATTCATTTAATTCTTATAATTGTCTTCTAAGGTGAGTATTATTTTCCCATTTTCCAAATGAGAAAATTATGACTCAAAACTGCTAAGTCAATCAACATCACTTAAACCAAAAGAAAGAAGTCCAACAATAAGATTTTCTTAGTCTTTCTTTATTGCTTCATTTTAATTTAGTCAAAAAGATTCATTGAGGGTCCATTATATACTAGGTTTGTGCTAGACATTAGGGTAAAGAGGGGAAAAAAAGCCGTGGGCTTGTTAATAAAGAGGCAAGACAAACAAGGATAAAGACAGGTGCAATACAAGGAGATACATTCCCCAGGAAAGACATAGGAAGTCTCTTACAGGTAAAGTCAGTTTCCCTGTATTTAACCCACATCAATACTGAAGCAATTGCCTTAGTACTCTCAGATAAAGGTAGATGAGATTTTATATAATGTGCTTAGAATGTATGTGGCACACAGTAGTGCTATATTTAACTATATGCTGTGGGTATATTGCTAAACACATAGGTCCATGCCTGTCACAGGAGAGATTGGCCTTTTACCTGAAATATCCAGAAAACAATCACCACGGTATATATTGTTTTGACTGTGGAAATCCAAGTACATAAAAGCTTTACATAGGCAGAGGAAAAACTTTAAAAGCTATGTGATGCAAGGGGGTATGAGATGAGACAGTGGTTTCACCAAAGGGTGAGTAGACCTGAATTAGAAAGTGTGTGCTAAAAGTGAGTTTTTCTAGTCTCTGCAGTTAATTTTTTTTTTTTTTCAAGTAGCACATTTTCTTTCTAGTGGAAAAAATAAACAAAGATAGGGGAAAATGTTTGGAGAATAAAGCTTTAAAAATAACAACTCATAGCCAAAATAGAGAAATGTTCCTTTCTCAGTATAAACGCTCTGTGTACTTAACAGACGGCTCGCCAGCAGGGGAGGCCGTGTCAGGGTGGGAGGGAGCCCGGGTCCACCTGCTGTGAGCAAAAGTTCAGCTCAGAAACTGAGAATGTGGAGTCTTAACAGTTCTCCATTATGCTGGTCGCTTTTCAATAGTCTCCCACGTTTTCTCATGAGAAGCTTGTTCTTAACTCTTCCAGCAAGCATGTATTCTTCTCAGCCTCTTCTCACTGGATAGTCTGCCTTTTCTCACCAGCCATCATTATCTGTCGACAGTACAGGGCTTGCTCTCTAGCACTAGAAGCTACACAAACTGAGTCCTCAGGATGGCGCTTCCCAACTCTCAATTCAGTTGTGTGTGTGTGTGTGTGTGTGTGTGTGTGTGTGTGTGTGTGTGTGTGTGTGTGTGTGTGTTAGACGAGGTGGAGGAAGCATACATTAAATATCAATCATTGAGATATTAGGATAGCAGCTGAACATTTCCAATTGTGCTATAAAACCCAAGAACTTTATGGTGATACCTCTGTAAAAATGAACTCACTATCCTTTCAATAGGAAAAACTCACTTGGTCTAAACACTTCAGCAAATCCACTATTGGTACAATAAAGAAAAACTACATACATTGACAGCTCTGATGACATTTTCCATAAATCGCTAGAATGAGGCCTGAATGGAAATGACTAACTGATTATATGGTACCTGCGGGTTTCTTACTAGCATGTCACAAGTGAAAAGGCTTTCTGTGTGAGCGAGTGAACAGATGACTTGTCACCCTAACCTCAGGTACAGATCTATGTGGACTTTTTTTTTTTTTTTAACTGAACTGGAGGCCTCACCGCATTCGGGAAGCACACCCCAGTTCAGCATGTGGGTCCGCCTGGGCCAGGGCCAGGATTCGATCCTCAGTCCCCAGGGCTTCAAAGTGAGCGCTTAATCCACTGAGCCATCCCGGCTTCCCCCTGTGTAGACTTTGAAGGTTGGACAGATACTTGACAACATCCCAACATGCAGAAACCCTTTATGTCCACTGAGGTCAATACACTTTGGGTTAGGGATTCACATTCAATGTCATGCCAAAATATTCTACACTAGCCTCAAGAAACCCATCAGACTAGAGAAAGCTTGTCCAACCCGCAGCCCACAGGCCGCATGTGGCCCAGAATGACTTTGAATGTATTCCAGCACAAATTTATAAATTTTCTCAAACACGATTATTTTTGCAATTTTTTTTAGCTCATCAGCTATCATTAGTGTTAATGTATTTTATGTGTGTCCCAAGATGATTCTTTTTCTACCAGTGTGGCCCAGGGAAGCCAAAAGGTTGGACATCCATGCACTAGAGCATTTAACTCAAGTTCAGAGGGAACAGATGAGTCAACAGCAGCAGAAATGGCTGATTTTTAGGACTCCGGTGGTAACATTACCACAAGAAGACAAGATTAGTCTAAATCCATGAAGTGGTCCCCAGGCAGAGAAACACACAGGGTATAGAAGAATGAAATTAATTTTTCCAGGAAGAACAGCTTCAGTCATAGATCAGAAGTTGTTTAGCCAGCAGACCAGTCCGCAACTCCCACTGGGAGACATGACAGCCTGCAGCCGTGGGCCTCTCTGCTGATTACATCTAGCGTTCAGGGCAGCTCAGAGCCCCGTTGTGGGAAAATCTGCTCTTCCTCACCTCTTCAAAATGCAGTCCATTGCTACTTAAGTAACGGGAAAAGAATGAAAATTTGAAAGAGCATGTGTTCATGGCATATCCTGGAAGTTTCTCTTGTACAGAAATGAAAGCCTGTTTTTCAGAAGCCCTTAGGTACCTATCCCTCCACATGAGAAATAAAGAGCTCTAATGAGGCTGTACCGATCAAAGCTGCCCTGGTATATCTTTAAAAATAACCTCATCAAATGAAAAGTTACCCCATAGCCTCTCTTGGCATAAAAGAGCATTGATAGATGGAAACAAAAAACCTAGGAGATCAACATAACACATTTAAATTAGCTTTCCTGGAAAAAAAAAATACAATGTGGTTAAAAATAAAAAGGCTACAAATTAAGATGCTGTTCAAAATCAATAGTGGCAAGTTTCATTGTATTTAAAGAGCTTCTGTATCTTTGATGATACAAAATCTCTCAGTACATGCTCTGAAATGTTGTGAGTCCATAAATACTCATGTTTGTTATGATCAAGAGGTTTACACGTAACAACTCTTCACGCGTAGAACAAAATGCTGACAATCACCAATTATAAACAATATACCTTGAAAAATGCAAAATCAGAGTGGCTGTGTCTCAGAGCTGATTACTAGAGAAGAAAGTGGTTAAGATTCTGATAACCAACTGCCTGGGTTCAAATTTTGATGCCTCTGTTTACCAGCAATATGGCCTTGAACCAATTGCTTAACTCTGTGTGCCTGAATGAACATATAGACAGAATCACTCACACTGGATTGGAAGATGAATAAGAAATAATTACGCCATCGGGATATGGTGGTTTCTTGATCCAGCAATTAGCTTACGTGGGTCAGTCAAGAAATTGATACTGGGGAAGCCGGGATGGCTCAGTGGGTTAAGCGCTCACTTTGCAGAGCCAGGGACCAGGGATCGAATCCCGGCCCCGGCCCGTGCGGAACCATATGCTGAACTGGGAGCTCCCCCAGTTCAGTTCTCTCTCTGTCTCTGTCTCTGTCTCTGTATCTCTCCCTCTGTCAAAAATAAAAACAAATAAATAAAAATATAAAAAAAAAAAAAGAAAAAAAAGAAATTGATACTAAAAGTGGAGTACTGTCATAAAAAAAAAAAATGTTTACTTCCATAATGCCAAATAGCAAGAAACAAATATTATAGCAAGACAGGGAGTCATGTTACAACATTGCAAAATACATAGTAAAACTGTGGTCTACGTTAACTTGTAAGGCAGACCATGTGCTTAAGAATGTGGACAGAAAGAGTGACTGTGTATAGCAGACGCTATGGCTGTCTTTAGTAAGTTAAAACAAGAAAGAGTTGGCATTGATAATGAATTGAATGGTTCCCAAGCAGAAACTGAAGGGAATGAGAACTCCCAAAGATAAAATCTTATAAGTTTGGAAAAGCCAACTGCTTCTGGCCATGAAATATTAAGAGATGAAATCTAAAAGGTTCTGAGTATGAAAAGTCCAGTAAGACTTCTCAGTTTGCAAAGTAACTCAGTGTTCAAACCAACTCAGGTGGGAAAGGGTGATACTAATAGGCTGTCACATCTCCATTCAAATAGTCTCAAGATAGTCACCAATAAATCTTGAGGGAGAGGCCACCAGAACAAAGAAGCAAGTAAGAACATCAGACTTGAGAATCGTGTCTGGGAAAGGACTTTGGGTGTGATTATAAGCAGATGGAACTGACAAGAGCAAATAGAATAGAAGCATGCAATTTTTTTTTTTTTTTTTTGGTGAGACAACTGTACTGTCAAAAAAATCACAAGCCTGAACTAAAAAACAAAAGCCTATGAGCGTTCAAGCCTCCAACCCTAAAATTTCAGCTGCTTCACACAATGGAAGTTCATTTCTTACTCAAGTTAAAGTCCAGTGTGGGTATCTTCCTTGGTAACTGACCTCCCCCTTCGGAGACCCAGGATCTTTCTAACTGCTAGGTTTGGGGTGTAGGTCCATGGAGTGCTCTTCACTCAGATAGTCAGTTGGGAAAGACAGGGGCAGGCCCAGTGTGTGTGTCAGTAGGAAGGGCAATGAACACTATATCACATGCCAAAAGATGGAATAGGTAGCCAAGGAGAAAAATGGGAAGAAAGAAACTCCCAGAAGGTGAAGTCAAGGTTCATGGAGAAAAATAGGAAGCTCTTCCTCTCCACCCCCACCCCCAGTGGGCAGATTTAGGGACTAATTGAACTTTCAGGACCTTCAAAGTAGAAGCCTCCTTATTCTGTGCAGTAGGATTTCCTAAGCGCTATCTGCAACAACCATTATCTTATACCTCATGACACAGAAAAGATGTGTGGGCCTGATTCCTCCCTGTCCCAACTCACTCCCAACACGCAGACACACAAATACACTTAGGATGTAAAGATATTCTTATCTTCTGTAAATATGGCTACTGACTGATCAAGGGCATATAAGGAATGTGTACTATGACACCTTGCTTTATAGATTCACATCATTTCTAACTGGCATGATTAGGAAAGATGTCAATGCATATGTGGCATTTGATATAGTTCTCCAAGTATATATTCAGTAGGAGAAAAGAAATTCCAGGCAGATTAAATGGTATCAGTAGAAGTCAAGAGGTGGGAGAAGATAAGGCACGTTCAGGAAATGGTGAATAATCCAGCTGGTAGTTTGATATTTGTAAGAAGAGGAACTTAGAAATAGATTGTAGGCAGTGTGTGATGTGGTTAATAAAAGGCTTAAGAGATGACAAAGGAGATAATACATAAGGAAAGATCATTAAAAGTTCATCATCAATGGGCAACATGGTCATGTACAGGCTTGGTATGATTAATTTAGCATCAGTGTGCAGAGGAGCTTGAGGGAGACAGGAGACGAATCTGGAAAGAGACTGCATGAGAAAGAAACAATGACTGAGGTTATAAAAATACATACCGGGTATTCTGGAAATCCCTTGTGAAGAAATTTGGTGAGTGATACAGTGTTGGACAAAGAAAGAAAAAAGTCAATGAAGAAAAGCATGAATTTGTGGGTTAGATAGGCTGCTATCCTGGCGTTTCCTAGCAGTTTTGTGTACCCCAGAGGTAGAAGAAAAGAAGGTAGACAGTAGTTTGTGAGCCAAGGTAGAAGATTGGTTCTTTGGGCATGGAGAAAAGTTGAGGCAGGAGAAATTCTAGAAGGAAGTTTTGCAGTGACTGCTTACGGGGCTAAGGATAGACCAGGAGAAAATGATATCAGAAAAGTGTAATCATAAAATAAGAGGTATTAAGCATTACTGTAAAGATTAAAGAGCAGATCAAGTAGGAATAAGGGACAGGAGCAGTAGAAGCTACAGAGAATGTACCCTGGAGAGGGAGCTTCCAATTTGAGATACTGCTGGTAGTAGAGTTCCCAGGGCCTGGGGTCCACTAAAAGAGAGAAGATAGCAGATAATGGAAATGTAGAACCTTAAGAACATTGAGACCAAGATTACTATCATTATAACAAAGCACAATATTAAATGGTTGCTTAAGAATTGACAAAAGGTCTGGCTGTTTTGAAAAATTGCCCAGGGCTCATTTGTTTCTAACTTTTCAAAGACCTCCCAAGTTACAGGTCTTTTCCTCTGAAGACTTCTGAATACATACAATAATGATCTGAAGGCAACAAGAATGGGCTCAATAAACTAGAAGGAGAGCATATCTCTCTCATGCTCAGTCTTTCCTTTGCACGCCAGTCCCATGGAAAGTTCATGGCATCGGGCCAAATTTATGCGTTAGATGTTAATGTACTTTAACTATCACAGGCTTTGTGTCAAGGTGAATGAGCTAAAAGCATGTGAAAATAACTAGCAAACATGTCATTTCTCTTAGAAAAAGTGTTTATTTAAAGAATTACAGGGAAAAAATGGAATAAAATAAAAACCAATAGGAAAATTTTTAAGAACATAATCTGAAGATCATCTTCTTAGAGTTATTCTGACAAAGGGGAGGTAAAAACCATGTACTATGATTCATTTAGAAGAATCAGACTTCAAGTAGAAGTGACTTTGGGTCCATTACCTTGAGAGGAGTTTCTATGAGACTGAAAGCCAGTGATCTCTTCACTGAGAGTTTGAGGAATAAATGCATGGAGCAATTTAACAGCATTTTAGAAATGTAAATTTCTCAGAAGGCACATTCCAAGTCAAGAAGACCTTCCTGAGGAAGTTGGGAAGTATGACTGTAAGAAGGAAGTTTTTAGTTCTCTGATTTTCTTAGCTTAAATTCATCTAGCTTTGTTGCTGTTTATCATTTGAAACATTTAAGACACTCTACCAACAGAAGCCAATCAACATCAATGACCAGTAAACAGACTTCCAATGACAGAAGAAATATCCCTCAGGGTATTTCAGCCCATGGACAAAAGAAATTCTTTTTAGTAGACTTACCTTGTAAACTCACTGGTTACTAAAGTGTGGCAGTGACTGCCATAAGTTACAAGGCCATCCACATACATCTAACTCCATACCCAACCCTACCAGAATGAAGGCCCTAGCCATGCCCCAGGCATGCTCCAACACAAGGCCAAGAGGACTGCTACTCCCTCCTTCCCTCTATTTATTACAATCCCCAAAGGTAGACTTCAGCTTTGCAAGAATTGTGGTAAACTTACCTCCAATCCTAGCAACAGAGTATGGATAACTGACACACCTATTACTCACCCAGAGGATTCATAATCTCTTTGTGCATGCCAATACAAATGGTTGTCATAAAAATTACAAGAAAATGTTAGATTGACCTATGTGAAAGATGTATCTGGATATTAGAATCCAACACTTAGTCACCTAACGTTCAATTATCTTTACTAAGTTACTGTCATACAAAAGTAAGACTCTAGGGAACTCTTTGTTATTTACTTTTCTCACATCAGGAGGCTGATAGTCAAAAGAGTTTTTAAGCCATGAGATATTTTATAAAAAGTAGAACAAGGCTCCACATTCACTCTTTTCATATACTTTTGGGTGCTAAAGTGGCAAAAAAGGAGGTTAGAGTTGGTTATTATAGACACTTCTGTCAGAATGTGTAAAACACACTTCTGGATTTGAATGGTTTGCCAAAGGGAAATGGAATTTTGCACTTCTATAGAAAATGATCCACTTGAGCTTGCTTGTACCATGTAGATAGTTTAAGAGGTAAAGTATTATAAGGCCCTAGAGGAAAATTCTCTAATGGTTGTGTCTACTCAAATATCCAGCTGAAAAGAGATTGAATCTATTATATCTTTTAAGATACCTACATCAAGTATGTAAGGCATAAGGAAGAATGTCTTTGGATCTATACAAACAAAGCAATTAGGTATTTGTTCTCCACTCTCGTTAGATTAATATTTCATTTTTTACTAACTCAATTTTAATTGTACACTATTTTTTAGTCCATTATACATGCTCAGCTCTGTGATAAATGCTAAGAACTCAGAGATCAATTTGTATTCATTCATTCCATGATTCATTCAGTAAATACTTATTGAGCCACAATGTGTTGTGTTCTAGGTAGGCACTGAGTTAAATATTGAGGGCATAACAATAAGCAAATCATTGCCTCCTGCAGTATATAGTTTATAAAATAGACATTAAATACACATACGTGCACATGCACATGTGCATGCACACACACACACACTAATAAAATAAAATGAAATGAAACTACCAGTAACTGTGATAAATGCCAAGAAGGAAGAATACAGGGATTTATAAGACAATAAAATAAGGGCATTATCTTCAATATGGGGAAGGTGGGTATCACAGAAGGCCCCTTTGAGGGGGTAACATTTAGTCTGAAACCTAAAGAACAAGGAATTAGCCAGGAAGAGAGTTGGGCAAAGTGTTCCAAGGAGAGAGATGTGTGTATACATTTTGGAAGCAAGCACATGTTTGATGAGTTTGAGGAACTCAAAGAAGGTCAAGATCTTGAGTTGGATTCATGTTCCAGAATATCTGGGTCTCTAGAACTCAGTGACCCCAGTCACAAGTGTCCTGGATGAGACTGATGAGGCAACAGCAGGAATAGGTCCCTGAGGTTTTGATCTGGAAGGTGGACTTCACCCTAACCCAAGAGAAGCCATTGTAAGCCTCTAGTTTTAAGAGACTTCCTTAAAGGGAAGTCTTAAAGGAAAAGTTAAGGGGAAAGTGGCCAAGATTTGTGTTTTTCAAAGATATGACTCACAGAGGAAATATTTTCTCAAGTCTCTATAGTAAGAACAAAATAAAATTCACATTTCTTAACCTGGCCATTCCATTTGCAAAAGTTCTTATACAACAAAACCAGGGCAACAAAATGCACTACCACATTTGATTTTGTGTGCAAAAACAAAATGTACCGCAACTAATAGTGGCTATTGAAATGCTTGTAAAAAAAACCCAATGCCTTTCTTTCCCTCTTACTTCTTTATAAAACCTTAATCAATTCACTATCCTTTAAGGCAAGTGACACATATTCAATACAGAATGTTGGAATTCCAATGACTAGACTAAAGACCTAGGAATTTTGAGGGATTCTAGAATTGCTAGTCCAATTGGGATTTACCAAGCTTGTATTAGATCCCAAGCACTAGGCAAGTTAGTCAAGGTCCCTAACTTCTCTAGAGCTTTCATTCAAGTGATATAGACAAATAGCAGACAAGTAATAACACGAACAAGATGACCTCCATTTGTCACACGTGCTTTTATTATAAGAAACAAAATAGGGAGCAGCAGGCAAGTTGGTAGAAGTCCAAATTTAGCCAGCTTGCCCCTGAAGAGGTGATACTTGAACTGAAGTCTGAATGACCAGATGTTTTGAGGTCATCCAGACTTAACTTTTAGAAGAGAAATTAGTAAGTGTTGTTCATTAGGCAAATAAATAGAATGGGGTAGTTGTTTTAAAGCTTGGGTTTAAGGCAATGAAAAAGTGTTCTGGTTTTGGAATCTAGTGAGGAAGACCAGCAAATGCAAAGCAATGTCCTCAACAACCCAAGAAGTTTTGGTCAAAATTTAAGAGTCACCTGAGCACTGCCTTCCTCTTAGAATTACCAGGTGTGCCATGCTGATGTTGGAACTAACAACCATTACGAGAACAGGAGATTTCCTTGGAAGTCAGTTCACAAACAAGGCTTGAGACCAGCATCAACAGAAAATGACAGGAGTTCTTCGCTCATATTTGCAACAACCCCATTTTACTGAATACATCTTTCTTTAATGTTTATAACTCTTCAGGAATTCTTTTTGTCTTTTATTATGGGAAACCTTTGCCTTGAAATCACTGTATAATTTCTTCTTTCTAACTTCATGCTTCTCCACCTAAGTTTTAGTAAAAAAAAAAAATATGAACATAAAACAAATGTATTTATTTGAAGAAGGGCAAGTGATACTGAAAGCTGTTTCCAAGGCTGGGGGAGTGGATACGCACCTGTGGCGATATTGGCAGTTGTGATTTGTAGCTCTTGCATCTGGATGCTCACATAAAAGTGTATTTTTAAATGTTTCTTTTGATTATACCAACGTCTGAAAAGTGCGGTGACCTTGCATTGTGCAGCAACAGCTAGCATTTTGTCATAGTAAAGGGCACTGGACCAGAATGAGTGGAATTGCTTTCTTGGCCCCATATTATCAGCAAACAGCTGTGCAACCTTGGGCAAACCACTTAACTTTTCTGTAATTCCATTTTCTCATCTATAAATAAGAAGGCTAAACCAAATCAATGGTATTATAACAGTCATATTCTTACTAAATAAAGTGATATGTGACATTCCAATTATAAAACTCAGCAAAGTGCACATGCTTTGGAAGGACTGAGGGTGTCCTAGAAACCCATACCTTCTTCTTTTCTTCAAGGCAACCCCTTAGTCATCTCCTCAGACAGACCCACAGAAGACAATTTGAAAAGCACTGCCCTAGGTCTTCAATGCTATTTCAGCTCTGTAATAATGATTCAGTCACTTTACAAGTGCAAATAGGCTAAGTCTCCAAAATAATACTTCACAGAATCAACATTTTGTACTTGCATCTACAAGAAGGTCAAAGTGTTCACTGACTTTCTTTAATCACTAAGCTCTACTTCTGGTGACCAAACTTCTTAAAATACCATTATTCTTTTCTTAGCATCAGAAAAAAACAAACAAACAAAAAAAAACAATTACGAGATCATTCTGAAAGTATCTAACCATGTAACGTTCTCAAATTAAGCTTTGGAAGCTTGGTATGAATTTCCTGGATCGAAGATTCCACAGCACTTGCCTCTTCTTCCTGTGCTTTGGGAGTGAACCATTTATCTGTCACAGGAATTATTCCTCCCCATTCTCCATCCACCACTGCTCTCTGCCACTTCCCCCAAATTTAAACCTGGACTAATTACATCCCTATAGACAGCACTTACCGCCTCTACCCCTCATTTATCACTTAGCTACTTTTATTGACATAGTAAGCCTTATATATTCACATCACTGTCTTTTCCCCCTCCACCCAGTAGCAATATGCTCTCAGAGGACAGGGCTGTATCTTCTTTTTTCCCATATTCTTAAGGCCTAGGAAAATATTGATATGAATAAGCAGCATCACTTACTAATGGTACTGTGAGAAATCATTGGAATTGGAGTGAGGAGTCTTGATCCTGCCCCTAACTAGCCTTGTGATCGAAAGCAAGGTTTTTAAGGTTTAACAGCTATAAACCTCATCTTCTCAGAGGACATGTGAGCATTGTAATGTCTATCTTACTATCCTCAAAGAGCTGTTCTGAGGGTAAGTGAGAGAATGTGTAGGGTAGCACAGAGGAAACCACAAGGCTGACACGTACTGCCGAATTATTGTCATGACTGCATACTTGCCCTTATTTTTTAGAAGTATCGACTTAGGCTTTTCTTAGCAATGCAAACTAGGAAAGGGAAAGATAATAGCTCATGAATGCCTATTAAAAATTAAAATAAAAATTACGGAAAATTTTCTGAGTTTCGTGAACAAGAAGACCACATGGACCTATTCAACTCCAAAAAGAATTATGTGTTTTTATGTTTTCAGGAGAGAAATTAAGAGATTTCTGGATAAATGTGTCTTTCTCATCACCCTTTCCAAGAACCGCAATGTTTTGGTTTTTGTTTGTTGTTCATCTGTTTTTATAATCCCTCTTTCTTTTGCTCCCTCTCTCCCTTAAATATTCCCAAGGCATCAGGCCACAGTCCCTGAAGAATTTATATCTTTACTTGAACAGAATAACACTAAATTGGACCAGTGCCTTTGCTCTAATTTAGCAGAAACTTCTCTTAAGTAGAGCTCGAAGTACAATCCTACCATTTCATCGGTGATTGGCACTACAACATACTCTTCTGGAAACAACCAATAAACAAAACTTGAACCCATTTCTTGGCTTTTAGAAAAATGTTTTTATCCTTTCTTACCCCACCCACTGTATTCCCAAGGATTTCATACTGTACTTGGACCCCTGCCCCCAATGACTGTTAAAATTGATTCTGAACCGCAGTGAGTAGGGTTCCTCCCAAGGGCCTAGAGAGCTCCGGTCTGTAGAAAGCTAATGAAGCTCTTGAAGCAGCATGCTCCTCTTCCACCCACACTTTATTGAAATGCTTTTGAGTCTTATTGTGTTGCAATTACATAGTATAGTCAGCTCAACCAACATCTATTTCAAGGATGGGGCCCCTGACTCTTACAAAAACATTTCAATTCCATTTTCCTGAACACACACTCTCTAAATGCATCTGTGAGGGCCCTCCACAAGTATTTCCATTTCACATTTCAGAAAATTTAAAGTGATGCAGGTTCCTAGCTTAGCTGATGATGGATGTGAAGGGAATGCCATCCTGAGCTATTTAAGTTGTCCCCTCTTTCCTTACTGTATTTTCAGTGAAATACTTGGCAAATACAAAAGAATCTTGATAATATATATGTACTTTATATAAAGCATAATTTAAAACCACCCACTTCTATAGCAACCTCCCTTCTTTTTATTTTCTTTATATATAAAAGTCTTTAATTTTAGTGAGATCAACCTTAACAAGGTTTTGGTGCTTTAAGACATTATTACTGACACTGAAATACATGTTTTCCAACATTTTCTTATAAAAGTTTTAGCTTTATTTCCCAATTAAGTCCTTCACCAATTGGAATTAATTTTTTCACACCCTATGAAGATCAGATTTCGGGGAAGCCGGGATGGCTCAGTGGGGTAAGCGTTCACGTTGCAGCGCCGGGGACCGAGGATCGAATCCAGGCCCCGGCCCGTGAGGACCCATATGCTGAACTGGGGAGTGTCCCCAGTTCAGTTCTCTCTCTGTCTCTGTATCTATCTATCTATCTATCTATCTGTCAAAACCAATTAAAAAAAAAATCAGATTTCTTCTTCTTTTTATTTTTTCTACATAGATAATCAGTTGTCCCATGACCATTAATGTAGTGGTTCTTCCTTTTCCTTGCAGTCTCGATGCTCTCTCTGCCATAGGCCAGTGGTGCATAAATGCCTGTTTCTGAACCCTCTTTTAAAAAAATTAAGAAAAAAATTATTTTTGCGGTTTTTTTTTTTTTTTCGGGGGGGGGTTGTTTTTTGAGAGAGACAGAGAAAAGGTGGAGGGCCCAGAGTAGTCTCCATAATTGTACGTAATCAGTTTTTGACATGGTTTCATTCCATACAGGTGGGCGGGGGGCGCACAGGGCAGGAACTGGGCTGGGGGCCTCCCACATGGGAAGCACACCCCAGTTCAGCATATGGGTCCACACAGGCTGGGGCCAGGATTCAATCCCCAGTCCCCAGGGCTGCAAAGCAAGTATTTAACCCACTGAGCCATCCAGCTTCCTCTGAACTCTCTTTATTGCATTAGCCATGTGGTTATATCTATGCCAATATTGTCTTGTTTATAATAGCTTTCTGACCTTATAACCTAATTATTACAGTCCTTTACCCAATCTCCCCACATTAATTTCAGTCTTTAGAAGCATTTGGCTATATTTAGTACTTGACCTCTATCATATAAATTTTAAAATGAACTTAGGACAAGAAGTCCAAATCACCAATAAGAGAAAGAAAATCAGAATGCTATCCAACTTCTTAAAAGCAATATTTCATACTAGAAAACAATGGGGCAGTCATTTAAAAAGACTTGAGAAAAAATATGAGCCACTGGTATTGTATAAAGACAAACTTTATGCATAAAGGAAAGAGAAAAACAATTAAAAACATTTTTAAAATAAAAATAAAATTAGAGACACATAACATATCATCTGAGGGAAGACTTTAAATATATTTAATGATAGTATGAACATAAAAACTAGAGGTAGGGGTGAGCCAAAAAGAGCATCTAAGTATTATAAGCTCTAACTATATATATATATATATAGTTATATATATATATATATACACACACACACACACACACACACATATATATATATATATATATATATATATATATATATATATATATATATATATATATATATATATATACAAGTAATAAAAATGTGATGAGAAGGGTAAAGTCATAGAAATTATTATTCAGTTATGATTAACTCATAGGTATTAGTACAATAAATTGACATTTATGTAATTTTATTCTAACAAATGAAGTAGTAGAAGTATAAGTGTATTTGACACTACAAATTTAACACTAAAATAATCTTAGTGGCTATGATTGAAGAATGTTTAGGTACTAGCTAACTTTATTACTGCTCATAGTAGGAGATAAACAGTTTCTATGGAAAAAATAGACTAAATATATATAACTCTAACAACCTGAACAAAAACATGAAAAAACCTAAAAGCAAAAGAAAATAAACAAAAAAAAATAGCAAAGAAAACAGACCATTTAATACATGGTAAATATAAAATAATATAATAGAACTTGAGTCCGACATAGACATTGTAACCATAAATACAAATTGGCTTAGCTGACTTATTCAAAATATTTTCAGATTAACTAATAAAGTAAAATCCAATTGTAGACTATATAAAATAGAGATCTAAAGCAAATATATTCAGATATTTAAAATAAAGACTAGTAAGAGTTATAGTAAGTAAATAAAAAGAAAATAAGAAACATGATCTAGATAATTGATTCACAAAAAACTGCAATATGCAATAGAGATAAAGCAAATATAAATATATATTTAGCATATAATAACTTTTTATTAAGCAGAAATTATAGGATATAAGAAGATAGACACAGCCAAATAATATTTTATCTTTTACCTTAATAAGAGTAAATAAACCTTTATATCAAGTTTATTTAGAAAAACTGAAATTATATTAGGTTACAAAGAAACTTTAATAAATTACAAAAATAATTGAAACGATATTTTTCTGCCAATACCAAGCTGTTCTGATTATTGACACTTTGAGGTACAGACTGAAATTGGGGAATGTGATGCCTCTACCTTACTCTTTTTTTGTAGGATTGCTTTGGCGAATTGGGGTCTTTTGTAGTTCCATACGAACCTGATTAATTTTTTTTGTCTATTTCTTAAAAGAATGTCTGTGGGATTTTGATGGGAATTGCTTTAAATCTGTATATTGCTTTGGGTAATATGGCCATTTTAACTATGTTGATTCTTCCAATCCATGAACACAAAATATCTTTCCAATTTTTTGTGTCTTCTTCAATTTTTTTTAATAATGTCTTACAGTTTTCCATGTATAAGTCCTTCATGTTCTTCGTTAAGTTTATTGCTAAGTATTTTATTCTTTTTGTTGTAAGAGCGAAAGTATTGTTTTTCTCATTTCTTTTTCTGAAGTTTTGTTGTTCGTATATAAAAATGCTATGGATTTTAGTACATTGATTTTGTATCCTGCAAATTTACTGTATTCACTTATTATTTCTAATAGTTTTCTGACGGAGTCTTTAGGGTGTAGAATTGTACACCTGAAACTTATGTAATTTTTACCAACCAATGTCACCCCAATAAATTTAACAATTAAAAAATAAAATAAGGGAAGCTGGGATGGCTCAGTGGGTTAAGCGCTCACTTTGCAGCCCCAGGGATCGAGGATCGAATCCCGGACTTGGCCTGTGTAGACCCAATTGCTGAACTGGGGAGTGCCCCCAGTTCAGTTCTCACCGCGGCAAGACCCCAGCCCAGTTCCTGCCCTGTGCAGCCCCGCCCACCTGTGGAATGAAACTATGTGGAAAAACCAATGATGTGCAAATATGGAGACTGTTCTGGGCCCTCCTCCTTCTCTCTGTCTCTGACTCTATCTCTCTCTCTCTCTCTGTCAAAAACAATAAAAAAATAAACAAACAAACAAATAAATAAATAACTAAATAAATAAAATAAAATAAATCTTTAGTTCCTAAAAATAAAATTGTATGAACAGTACTCTCTGATCCACCCACCCCAAAAATGTTTATTAATAACAGAACAACAACAACAAAAAGTGCCCTCTAACCTGAAAATTAAACTGTCCATTAAACAACTTGTGAGGAAGGGGAAAATAAATATAAAATTGCTGAATTTTTAGAAAATAAAAGTAATTAAAGCAAGATATATCAGAATCTATGCTATATAACTAAAACTGAACTTTGAGATAATTCTTTGCATTAATTATTTATATTATGAAATAAAAATAAATTAATTAAATATCAACCCAAAAAGCTGGAGAAAGAACTACAAAATTAACTTAATGAAAGAAAAAGAAAAAACTTAATAAAGCTAAAAATATGACAAGTCAGAAAGCAGAAAACCAGTAGAACTAAATTTTTTAAACTTAAGATAGTTCTTTGGGAATAATAATCAACAGTAAAGAAACTACTAGCTGACCTAAGTTCTCTAGAAGAAGGATAAATATGCAAAATAAATTATAAAGTGGAAGTAAACATCAAACCAGAAGAAAAAAAATCATTTTAAGTAGTCAGAAACTACTTTATCCAACTCAATGCAATAAACTTGAAAATCTAGATGAAATGGTAACTTCATCAACATTATATACCAAAACTGATTCCAGAAGAGATGAAAAGTCTAAAAAGACCAATTATTACAGAAGAATTAAAAATTCCAGGGAGCTCCCTTCTGTGGCAGCCACAAGGTTCAGATAGTTTTGAAAGGAATTCTTACTAAAATTTTAAAGCTCAAATAATTCCAACGCTGCTTAAACTTTCCAAAGCAGAGAAAAGGAAAAATTCCAAACTAATTTGGTGAGGCATTTGTAACACTGATAACAAAAAATGTAAAGACTATACAAGAAAATTTCACAACACACTGTTACAATATTTTTTTATTATTATTTTTATTATTTTTTATTTTATTTTTATTGTTTTTGACAGAGAGATACAGAGACAGAGAGAAGGGGGAGGGCCCAGAACAGTCTCCATATTTGCACATCATTCGTTTTTCCACATAATTTCAGTCGACAGGTAGGAGTGGGGCTGCACAGGGCATGAACTGGGCCGGGGTCTTCACCCTGGTGAGAACTGAACTGGGGGCACACCCCAGTTCAGCATATGGGTCCACACGGGCCAGGGCCGGGATTCGATCCTCGGTCCCCAGGGCTGCAAAGTGAGCACTTAACCCACTGAGCCATCCCGGCTTCCCTTGTGTTACAAATTTTGATGCAAAAGTGACCAGCTTCATTCTTAATAAAAATACCAAATTAAACCGAAATTCATAGAAACTCTTGTAACATGAATATACAGAAACAAAGAAATGATGTTTACTGTGTGCACTGTTTGCTACTATTTTTACATGGTATTAAAGATATTACTTAAATCAATTAGATTAAAAGAACGTTTAGATGCTTAGGAATAGAAAAGAAAAGATAAAATAATCTCTGCAAATGATATGATTATATAATAAGAAACCCCCAAATTATTGGAAAGCTATTTTTTAAGTGACAAGAAAATTTAGTAATGTAGTAGTCCATAAGAATAACATGCAAATATAAATTATTACATGCATACAATATGTATATTAATCTATAAAATATATATAATACCTAGACATAATTTTTTAAATATATGAGGGTTGTCTGGAAAAAAATCCAGCCATTGTTAATATAATGGGAACAGTTACATGGCTGGGTACTTTCTGGACAGCCCTTGTATGCAAAATAATATATACAGATACTTGAAAACACTTCTGAAAGACACAAAAAAGATTTGAACTATAATAAAGACATTGATAGTCCCTACGCCAATTTATATTTAACATGATCCCAACACAATTATCAACAAACTTTCTTATGGAGTTAATTCTAAAGGTTACATGGGGGGGAGAGGGGAGGAATATATAAGTCCTAAAAAAAATCAAAAGGTAGCATTGGAGAGATACATGGAAAATACCTCTCTCATTAATTAAGACACAATTTGGAGTTGTTATATGTAAGTCTATGTGGTATTGATTTCATAAAAAGACTTATGTTTATAAAGAATTTTGGCATATAATTAAGGATACTTCTCAAATTGCTTATGAAAATACTGACTTTTTTATAAATAGTGTTGGGAAAACAAAAAAGTCATCTGGAAAAATATAGAAGTCAATCTTTATTGCACATTGTATATCAGAATAAATTCCAAATGGACCCAAAATAGAAGAGTAAAAAGTAGTAAAAGTAAGCAGAAGTGAGTATAACTTGGGCCCAAAATAACCCTTCCAATAAAATAAAAGGTTAATGTATTTATGCTATAAAATTTATTTTACAAAAGCTTTTTACATGGCAAAATCCTCCATAAACAGTTTAAATGCAAATGAGAAACTGAGAAAAGATACTGGCAATTTATACTGAGAAAAGATATTCTATACAGAGCACCTAAAAATCAAGGAAAGAAAACCCAGAAGTTTGACAACATATTCTGTTGGAGAGGCTGTGGAGAAGTAGGACCTCTTATATGTGATGGTAGGAAAGAACAATGACACAATATCATCAATAGTAAGTTTTCCAATATCTAGCCAAATTACATACATGTGCATTAACTTGGATTCAGTAACCCTACTTCTAAGAATCTATCAGAAAAACAGACTGAGAAAAATACAAAATAACTTACAAAGTTATTTATTATGGTCTTTTTGTTGTTGTATATAGGATAAGATTGAAAAGAATCTACCTGCCCATCAATAAGGGATTCCACCTAATGGAATATAAAATAATCATAGAAAGGAATAAGGAAGATCTTTACACACACATATGTAATAACCTTCAAAACAATATGCAGAATATTATGTGAGGGTTATCTGGAAAAAACCCAGCCATAAATGCCTCTATTTTTCATATTACATGGCTGATATACCAAAATTAACTCAAAATGGGTGGAAGACCTCCACATAAGACCCGAAACAATAAACTGCACAGAAGAAAACATCAGTACTAAACTTATAGACCTTGGATTCAGAGAGGACTTTATGAACTTGACCTCAAAGGCAAGGGAAGTAAAAGCAAAAATAAATGACTGGGACTATATCAAACTCGTGGACACACATACTTATTATACCCACATATATAGGCAATCTTAATTCAAACTTGACATTACCGGGGGCATCCTGTGGTGAGGCTAGGAATGAAAACCCTTTGAATATACCTGGTTATAAAATTTGAACTTTGGGAACATGTACTTCACATATTCAGAAAAAAAAATTAAATAAAAATGGAAAGTAAGTTGAAATGAATGATTCTTACTCTGTATCAAGTTGGTGACATACATCATAGAGAAGGATTATTTCAAGTGTTTGTAGAACACAATATTTTGATTTTCCATTCTCAGTAGAATATAATTGAAAGGCAAATGGAGTTACTTAGAAATCTTCAATTATATTCAATGGCCTAATTATTAGTAGAAAGACTGGTATTCCTTTAAAACTGTTTTTACACAATGTAAACTAATCAAATGTGTAATGATATTTATGTTGTTAGAAACAGGTTTGAAATGAAAATAGTATAAAAAAACATTTTTTCTTTCAAAGGTGCTTATATCCTAATTAAATTCATTTAAAAGGCTTAGAAGCAATGACAACTCTACAGTAGTAAACACACCAAGTGCCAAGACTGAGTTCCGAATACCAATTCCTCTGATATAAATGTGTGTCCGCTGTAGAAATGGTTGATTCCAACTCTGGGGCAGGAAAATTATACTATGAGGATAGGAGATGTGACTGTGCTCTCCAGCAAGGAGGCATCAAAGACAGGCAATAGTTTATATCCAAACAACACAAACGTTGACACGAAGGAACTCTTCTCATCCAAAGAGGGGACAACTAAAGCATCAAAAAAGGACAATAGGGGAAGCCGGATGGCTCAGAGGGTTAAGCCAGCCGGGGCCTGTGCAGACCCATATGCTGAAATGGGGTGTATTTCTTATACAGGAGGCCCTCAGTTCATTTCTTGCCACCCCCCCCCCACCCCCCACCACCACTACCACCACCACTTTGGGCCCTGGCTTGAGGGGTGAACTTCCCACGCGGAAGGCCCCAGCCAAGTTCCTGCCCTGTGTGGCCCCCGCCCACCTGTGTGGAACGTAACCATGTTGAAAACTGATGATGTACAACTAAGAAGACTGCTCTGGGCCTTCCCCTTCCCTCTGTCTCTCTCTGTCTCTGTCAAAAACAATAAAATATATATTTTTTAAAGGACAATAAATCAATTGACTGATATACATTGACTAAGCAAAAGTCCACAAACTCATGATGGCACTTAAAAAATTATCATTTGATGATGAAATACAGTCATTTGTGGCAACATGGATGGACCTAGGGACCATCTTATTAAGCGAAATAAGTCAGACTGAAAGAATCCGGAAACATATGACCTCACTTATAGGTGGAATATAAAACTGAAAGTAACAAAGACACAGAGACCTATGGACACACTCAATAGCTTGGTGATTGCCTGAGGGAGGGGGAGGAGGGGGGAGGGAGAGAGGGAGGGG
>PVKE010008282.1:19058-48244 GCA_004027555.1 Craseonycteris thonglongyai | reverse complement strand
AGAACTGAACTGGGGGCACTCCCCATTCCAGCATATGGGGTCCACATGGGCCAGAATTTGATCCTTGGTCCCCAGTGCTGCAAAGCGAGCGCTTAACCCACTGAGCCATCCTGGCTTCCCCAACTACTTCTTTTTAATAAACACAATTTCTTCAGTCATTTGTAATTATTACTGTTTAATTATATTTACATTTGAAATTTCCTCAATTATGAAAGACAGTTTTATTTTTTGAAGTGTTTATTATAAAGTCTAACAATTATTTAAATTACAAATATGAATTATACATATTGAATACTCAATTTTAGGGAAACCGCAACTATTTCATTTTTAAATATTCTTGCACATTAAAAAAGTTACAGGGTTTTTAAATATTTTTTTCTAAGCATGTGTAAAAATATGTAGTTTATGTTTTAGAACTTGTAGAAACTTGTTCTTATTTCCTATATATAGTACATTGTTTAATAGTTATACCTTTATCATAAAGTGAGATTAGTCTGTTTGAATTTATTCTTTGTATTTCAAGTTATTTTTCTGTTCTTCTTAAATTTCAAAAATGATATTTTTGGTTTATTATTTATCTTTTTTCTTTAAAAATTATGTGTTTTAAATGCATCCTTAGCTTGAACACTCTAAAAATATGCATTGCTAACTATCCTAATATAAAGCTTATAGAGCTTTCAGAATTTTCTTTGAGTCCTCTCCTTCTTTCTCCAGTTGATCTTTATGAAATATGTCTTCTTCCCTCTGCATTCTATGGGAGTCACTGTCCTCAAAGTTGTTATTGCTCCGGATCTTACTGGTACTCAAGGCATCCTGCATTTCTTTTCTTATTTTATATTCCATCTTGTTTTTCTCTTTTATTTATTTTATTTTACCAGCTCATCTAGTCTGTGACTCCAAAATCTACATTTATAGCCCAAACACATACTAGATATATACATTCATGTTTGATCTTGATCCTGGCCCTAGCCGTACAGGAAATTAGACCCGCCCTTTTACAGGAAAGAGTGTGTTACCTGAGAATAAACTGTACTTTTTAAAACCTAAGGATTTTACATCAAAGTCAGTTCAGACAACATGCTCTAATATCTTATTCTTAACTCAAGATCTATGTATACATGAAGCTGATTCTATTTGTTCACTAGGGTAAAACACAACATACCGTATTTTCCGGTGTATAAGATGACCCCCTAATTTTACAGTTAAAACATAGGTTTAGGCCTATATTCGCTGTATAAGACTACCCCCCACTTCCAAGGCTGTAGTCTTATACAGCGAATATAGGCCCAAACCTATGTTTTAACTGTAAAATTAGGGGGTCGTCTTATACGCCTGGTCGTCTTATACGCTGGAAAATACGGTACTATGTTTAGCTTGTCAACTGGGCCAATCTAACTGAGTCTTCAGTTCTTTCTTTGGGGCTGGGAAACTAGGTTAAATGCTAAAAAAGACTGTTACATGTTTATTTTATTTTTGCTATCTCTACTTACATCTGGTAATCCTCACATAACTATTAGAGAAGCAAATCATTCCCAATCATATCAGCTGCAAATTGTTAGGAGTATATGGAGTGAAGGCATGTAGGAGGCTGAGACCCTCCAACTACTCAGCTGCGGTCAGTGCTGGTGTGAGATTCAGTGCCCTTCCCTCTGTCCTTCAGAATCACAGGCGAGGCTCTACACACTAGTCAAAAAAAAACAAAACTTCAGTTTTGTCTCACTTTGTATATGCAAGGATTTTCATCTTGTACTGTACTATTTGGAGGGCTTTTTAGAGCCTGCATTCTCAGTTTTCAAGTGGTTGTGCAGGATCAGAGCTAATGCTTTTACTCTGTGACACTGTGGTGCAGAAGTGCCTAGGATACATAGTCTGTCTTTGGTTTTGGTTCGATTTTCAGTTACTGGTATATTGATTTCCTAGGATTTCCATGGCAAAATACTACAAAGTGAGTGGCTTAAACAACAGAAATGTATTTTGTCACAATTTTGAAGGCTAGAAATCTGATATCATGATGCCATCCAGGCCATGCTCCTTTTGAAGGCTTTGGAGAAGACATAATTGTCTCTCTCTTCCTAGTTTCTAGGGGTTGATTGCAATCACTAGTTTTTTGGTTTACGGCAGCCTCACCAAATTTCTGCCTCTGTTGTCACATGGCCTTCTTTCCTCTATTTTTAATTCTCTATGTTCAGATTTGTCTCTTATAAGGACACCAGTCATTGGATTAGGGCCCAGATCAATCCAGTGTAACTTCATCTGAACTTGAAGATATCTACAAAGGGCTTATTTACAAATACTTTTGCATTTAGAGGTACCAGGAGTTAGGTCTTCAACATATCTTTAGGGGGACGCAATTCAACCCTCAACATTTGCTAAACCCATTATCTCTAAATCCAATATTCCAAGGCCATGATTTATTCTATAAAAATTAATTAAATCCATTAAATTAATAATATATTTAAACTAGTCACTGATTTTATTTTGAAGAAATTATGTATTTGCATTTGCCAAATCAGCGTGTCCATTTATTTAGTTCTGTTTTTCTTGTGACTTCAATAGCTTCTTTATCTTCAACACCTGTTGACAAAGATTAACAGTACTTGATTAGACTAAACCACTTCTTCCAAAGGAATTTACATGACACTGAGATGCGGAGGTGCTAATTATGGATGAATGTGTAAAAGTACTTTTATTTCATCTAATGTGGCCTAATATGCATTAGTTACTGTACCAGTCGCCTTAACTATAAGGCATGGAGTGAGCTTTACAGATATTTTAGATTCAAGGACAAGAGAAATACCCCTTCAATAGAGTTTTATCACAAACAAACAGTAAGTGAACACTCATTGGACTCATAATGCTTAGTTACTAATTAATTGTTACAAAGGATAATTTATTGTAAAAATTAATGTAAGCATGGTTTCAATGGGGTAGAATTTGGTTCAAAACTGAAAAACAATGCAGCTCCTATTTTGTTTTAAACAAGACATGTTTTTTTAATTCATGTATAATTTTTCAAAAAATATGATATTTCAGTTGAATTTCTGTGGACTGGGAGAGGGAGAACTCTGTAGATGCCTTAATCCAACTGTTACCTTAGCAAATCTGTATGATTCCAATAAAAATTACCACCTCAATTTTTTAAGGAATCTCTATTTAATGCATTATGTTATAACACCTTAATTTAAACTTGTGACCAAGGTTGGTAAAAAATACCATTTTAGGTTTATATATGTAGAAAAGTAAATAACACATACAACTATACACTAACTTAATGTAGAGCTAATAAATATAATATAGTGATACATTTCTATAATGATAATCATCTTATATTTATATCCTGCTCCTACTGAGATGAATCTCTGGTTACATTTACATATTGAATTACAATGTTAAAACTAATGATGGGATCAATTATGCCCCATACTGAGCTGTGCACTTTAGAATGACTTTGAGAAAACAAGAGGGTCAAAAAAAAAAAAGAAATCCACAGTGCGCAGTATAGTGGTTTCATGATTACACTAACAGATAAACAAAGGAAGAACTGTAGTGAATGATATTGTGTGTTTGTCAAAGAAATCAGGCTGTTTTGGTGTAAAACCTAAAGCAAATGTTTAATTTGAACATCTGAGAAATAGAAAATAGATAGGCCGGGTCACAGAATTTGCTAAATGGTTTATTTAAGATAGATATGTAAGGCCAAATGTTATATAAATCTCTTTATGATCCTGTTTGTTTGTTCTTATAACTCTATTTTAATGTAACTGCTGTCTCTTATTTGAAATATAATCTGCCCCCTGTTTGCTGTTGTCATGCAAAATGTGATGGTGTCCTCTTTCTCCTTTCTTAGTTGCATAATAAATGTGCTTCTCATCTGAAACCTGAATGTGACTGCGGACCTTTGAAGGACCATATTTTACCACCCACAACAATCTGTCCAGTGGTGCTGGTGAGTTTTTTCTTCTCATCATGCTGCTAAAACTTGGGCTTTCTCTGACTCATGGGTGTACTAACTACACCACTAAACGCTTCCAGCACTAATTGTCCGTTGATCAGGGCAGCCTTGTATAGATGTACAATGCCTCATTACTTTGGAGAAGACTTGTGCCCACTAGACTGCCCTTTTCTTTCAAGGCACAATAAATGTCTTAGTAAGGTCTGGTCTCACTGAAGCTGACTCAGGTTTTCTCACTTAGTCACACTGTACTTACCAGAAGTAGTACAGACAGAACACTTTTACGTTTTACATGTTTTATAGATCTGGCTTCCCAGAATAATGAAGTTATTCTTATGGGCAATTTTGCTGGGGATGTACATTATATATCTGAAATGTTGAGTCTTGCATTTAGGTCAGAGGCTACCTAGAATGAAGACACATACCTTAAAGAAAGTTATGCACTGCCATTGGGAGTATTTTATTTTTTATTAGTGAACAATAAATTGAACTGCCGGAGAAGTAATTACTTAATTCATTAAATATACAAGTGAAAAATGCATGAGTAAGGTAACTCTGAAAAGAATAAACTTTGATAGAAAGAGAAGCAGATATTCAAAAATAATGTTCATGTTACGTTTCAAAACTACAAATTATTTCTAAAATGAAGGAGTTATTTTATAAAACAAACTGTCATATCCATAATGCAGTTCTCATTAAAAAAAAACCCACAAAAAACATGGAAATTAAGTGGCTGGTATTTCAGTTTGATATAATAAAAATACAACAACTAAGAAATGTTAGACAAATACTTTTCTAAAGGTCAACTTAGAAATTAATCAAATTACTCAATTTGCAGCCACTTATGATTCATTTTGTAATTATCTATAAAATGTTGGTTGTATTTTAAATGTCTTTATTTAAAAATTATTGAAAACTTCATTTTCTCAAACTACAAATATAGAGCAAAAGAAAATACCTCCACATTGCTGAGATAGCAATAACTAAGTCTAACTTTTTTTTCTTCATGTAAAATTTATTAGACATCCTGTAATAAATAAGGGTAATTAAAATTAATGAGGGCCATGTAAAAATGCTTTACATTTTAGATTAATTTTGGTTTTATTTTTATACTTTTATGGTATTTTCTTAAAGAGAAAGGACTTATAGAATTTTTAAATATTTTCACTCTTTAAAAAGTATAGTAATTTTCCTGGTTTTGATGCATTCCTGCTCTTATATTTTAACTCTGAGAAGATATTATGTCATCCTCTCAGAAGTTTTACCCCATTCTGTAAGCCAAAGTACAACTTTTTGACCCATTTATGTCAGCTGCTGGTCCCATAGAGTCAGATATGTGATAGATTCTTTTTGTTATGCTATTCTTTCTTTGAGAGAATCAAAGGTAAAGATGTGTGATATAAATAATCTTATCTTCTAGCAATCTTGCAAACCCTTTCACTGCTTTCTTAGATACCTGATTCTGAAGATTTATTTACAAACACTAAATATTACTGTAGTTTTAATCAAGATATATATTTCAGTATTTGCTATTTTATCATTTCTTTGGAACTGTCTACTCTGAAGTATTAGGCATTATTGGTCATCTTCATGAATTTCCACCTTTCATTGACACCCATTATACCACACTCTCATGGTCCTATTTTTCTGGATACTTCCTTTTAGTATCTTTCTTGGTTTTCCTGACTTTGGCCTGCCCTACATTGTTGGATCCCTGTGCTCTATACTTACATGTAATAGCTTTTTATCCTTTACTTGTTTCCAGCAGGCCTTATTTATTTAGTTGATTTCATTACCCTGTTAATTTATATTCAGTTCATCTTCCTCTTCTGTATCTCAAAATTATGAAGCTGCAACTTGGAAGTCCCATGTTGTATGAGCCCCATTTATAATTAGTATTTAATGTAATAATAACATTTGTTGAGCACACATACCATACCAGCTACTTTGCTAAACATTCATTCTATACATTCAACAAGTATTTATTGAGTGTCTAAAATGTTCCTAATAGTATTATAGATGGGGGCATGTGGACAGTAAAAAAACTAAATCAAAACTTTACCATCATAGAGTTTTTATTCCACTGGAGTGAAAAAGTCAAATAGCAATGCAATACATTTAATACCTGGTTATATTAAAATCCTGTTTGTATTTTAAAGATTTGTTTGTTTGTTTGTTTGTTTATTTTACAGAGAAAGAGAGAGAGACAGAAATATATGGGAGGGCCCCAAACAGTCTACATAGTTGCCCATTATTAGTTTTTGATCTGGTTTCTTTCCACAGGTAGGTGCAGAGCTGTGCAGGGCAGGAACTGGGCATTCCCAGGTGCCGGGGGGCTTGCACCAGCAAGAGCTGGACTGGGAGCACACCCCAGTTCAGTGTATGGGTCCACACAGGCTGGGTGATGGGATGCAATCCTCAGACCCCAGGGCTGCAAAGTGAGCACTCAACCTGCTGAGCCGTTCCGGCTTCACCCTGGTTGTATTTTTTAATGTGAAGAGCAAAGTTAAAGCAGGAGAATAGAAGAAATTATAGAGCTACATTATAAAAGAAATGGTCATGAAAGTATGCGTCAAGGAGATGGTTGAGAAAAGAGATGAGTAATATAAGGGTGTCACCCATATGGCTTACTAAAGACAGAACTTCACAGAGAGGTCACCAAGAAAAGATTCAGAGGTAGGAAGAGTATCAAGAAGATTAGTGGTTAGGCAAGACTGGGGAGTAGGAAGAAAGACAAGTACAAAGGAAAATAAAAGATGTCATAATATTTTCATATTGTCTAGAGCAATTTAGTCCATTGTAAAATTAATTGCTTTTACTGTAAATGGAAGACATTATAGGATGTTGACTTACATTTTAAAATGGATAATCTACTTTTATGTTGAGGGGTCAGTGAAGGAAAAATATATGGCATTTCTATTTTTCTCAAGAGAAATAGGGAACTGGGTCATTGCTGAGAGCAAGAATGGTATAAGACATGAAAAGTTTTAGGATTGGGAAGAACTTTTACAACAATTGGGACGAAGGTCATTTAGGAGGTTGAGAGCTTAATGGATCAAGGAAATCCCAGTTGGTTGGCAGGGAGTAGTGAGTAGTCACTTGTTAATAATTATACATTTACAACAAGACCAGTAAGTTTGGATGAGTATATTTCTCTGGTCACATTTTGGTCATATTTCTCTAGTTACATTCTAGCTACAGGAGAAGAATAAGCATAGCACAGCCTTAACATAACTGTGTTTTGCCAAATATTTATGATAAAATGAGACAGTAGCCAGGGAGTTAAGAATGTATACAAGAGAGTCATTATAAAGACTTGGCCATGTTGGAGACAAGGGAAGTAAGGACTTGGAAGAGTGAGGTACAGTAAATGGATGTTAGGAACAATAATATATTATGGATTTCAGTTGACTCAAAGATTGTTGGGATCAAGGTTATTGGTATCATGTTATGAGAGTGAGTGAAGTAGCAATTAAAATTGTTAAGGGGTTGCAGTTATCTGTAATGATATGTATGAATTCACTTAATACAGTGACGCCATAAGATTAATATCATAACTCTCCAATTTTACATCTGAGGAAACTAAGAAACAAAGAGGTTAAGTAAATTTCCTGGGTCACACAGCTATGCAGTAACGCAATTCAGGGTATGGGACCCAAGAACTGTCACTGTAGAACTTGAGTGAACTTTGAGCTCATTATGCTCACTCTTTATCCAAATCCCCAAAGAGGCCTTTCTCATTTTTCTTATCTCTGTGACTAGAACCTTAATGCCTCAGCTCTCCCAAGCAAGAAGTCTAAGAGTCGTTGATGTATTCTCATCTTGAATGTCAAATTAATCATTAGGCAGCCTATTCTAATATTTTTAATTCCTTTTTTTTTTTTAGCCCAACTGTAACTGCCTTATATGTTACCCTCATAAATTGTTCCCCAGGCTTGTCCTAGTAGTGTGCTTATTAAATTTCCTCCTTTGAATGCGTACTTCATTTGGCTTCCTGGATCTACCTTCTAAGATGCAGTAAAATACTCTCCTGCTTAAATATTTAAAAATAGTTGTAATACTTTCAGTGATTTCTTATTTGCATTCCAAACTCTTTAGCATGATAAACATGTCTCTGATTAGAAAAAGCCACCCAGTCTCTCCACATCACATTACATACTGGATAACAAGAGTACTTTGAAATATTTATAATTTTCTAAGCACACCTGCTCTCTAAAACTTTTGGATTTTCTATGTGTTACTAAATCAGACTAGATTACTTTGCTTTAAAATTCCCCCCACCTTGCTAAGTAGAGATTAAAAGTTACTTTCTTATCATAAAATAAGTACATTAACTTTTAAACCTGTTAACTGTTCAAATATCAAGAATTTAAACAAATTACTAAAGTTGTTCTATTCACAAAATAGCTTCACATGCTTTGACTGATAGGCTTTGAGACTTCAGTTTGTGAACTCATTAACATTGGAGGAATGATTCACAATATATTACTACCATAAATTCTTATCCTTTACAAAAATTGTTAGTACTCACAAATAATGTAACTTGTTTTGGTCTTTATTTTTTAATAATAATTTTCTTCTTAAAAGATATATATGTCCCAGTTTCTCATTATCATGTTCTCTTAAAAAAATAAATAAATAATGCAGATGAGGTTCAGAGTCAGTTGTAAAATGGTGGTGAATATCGTATCTATCACACATTCTAGAAAATAAAAAATTAGGACTTTAAATATTTATTTTTATTGAGGTTTTTTTTCCTTTTGGTTCCATGATCAGGAATTGGTTGTTGAATGAACGATATAAGCTCAATGTATAGCCTTAATTCCTGGTTGAGTCATCTCAGTGACATATTAAAAGTTCAAGGTTCATAATAGCAGTCTTCTGATATTTTAGAACATTTTTTAGGAGCTATTTATATATTTTTAAAAATGTTTGTGACAGCTTTCTCAGCCTTCTGATCCTTCCCCAACATGTTATTAAATTTAAGTAACAATTCTTAATAGATATGTGCTCACCTATTATGGAAATTATTAAGGTAAGCAGGGTTTTTGCCTTGATAACATGCCTTTGTAAGCATGCACTACAAATGACTTCCACAGATAATTGCTCCTTATAGTGTCTGTTACCATAAAAATGAATTAAAACCAACTACTTTGAAATGAAAATCAAAATGTAATCATCAGTGATCACTTACATCAGATATAATCACTGTTTTCTGGGGTTGCGATTGGCATATAGCATATTTTAAAGGCTGTAAAAAACTACATTGCTTAAAATTTATGTTACGTAGGAATTTTATCAAGATTTTTCATGATATTTTTATGTGTGTAGGTTTCTGGAATGGCTTATATGAAATTTTTTACAGCAAAAATAATTACAACCACAGTCCATTTATTGCTTTAGTATATAGCAAATTTAGAGCTGTTTACAAATGTATATAGTTTTAAAGCTATTCCTTCAACCAATCTCTAAACAAATATGAAGTGAATCCAATATATTTAGTTAGGTTCTTGATAAACACTTCATTTCTATAAAAGATCATTATTAACTTTTCCCAATTGATTTTCAAATCAGATATTCACTTTAATAGACTTCATTAAAAAATGCATACCTAATTCTTGTATTAGATCATACCCTAAAATGTTTGCTGTCCAATCCCAATCTAAGTGACAATGCAAAAAAATCTGATAATTTCATATGGAACTTGGCCTGATAAGAATGCAGTCCACTCAGTCTTTTAATGTTCTAAAATTTACCCTTAACTCCAAACAGACTTGGTCCAAAGGGTTTTAGTCCCTTGCATATTTGCTTTAATTAAATTTGTACTCAACACTATGTCATTAACCTGCATTCAAGGACATTTTAAAAAATCACACAAAACACCCTATTTTAATGAAGATATGCTGTTTGAGATGCCTTTATTACCTAATAGAAATTTTTATCAGCTTGTTTTATCATGGTTTGTTACCTTCATTACTATTATGTTTTATCTTCTATACTTAAAAGGGATAGAGTTAAATGGTTACCACATTTACTTATATCGCTGGCATACATGTTATTTACTTCTATATCCTAATTTACAACTTTATGTCTATTCTATTCAAAAAATTATCTTTACTATACTGGCCTTATTTAGTACTTTTAAAATTATTTTTGATAGTACATAAAATTGTTATGTCATAGAAATTAAGAAATTAGTCTAGATAAAGTTCTTTGATTCTTAGAATGATTTCATAGAGAAAGCTTTAAGTCTGATCAGCCTCTATAAAACGATGTTACATAGAGTCTTACATCCATTCCAAGTTTTATATTATTATTTTTTTATGATCAGGCTAACAGAGTTTCTAGGAGTCCACCTGTTTTTAGAATGATTCTTTGGTTTAGTGTAGACTTTTCTTTAATTCCTCCTGCCATTATCGACAAAGGAAGCCTTGAGATGTTTCATGAGGAGTAGCATTTTAAACTTTATGTTTTAACAGTAAAATGAAGCAGATTACCCATAAAAATAATTTTTATTAAATTTAGCTCCATGATGTAATTTAGATTCTCTATATATACAAGAATTTTTTAATATTATTTAAAAGCTAGATTTTTATTCTCTAAAAAGGGTTAATTATTTAGTCATTTGCTATATCAATATATCTTTTTTAAAAGATTTATTTATTTATTTTTATTGTTTTTGACAGACAGAGAGAGATACAGAGACGGAGAGAAGGGGGAGGGCCCAGAACAGTCTCCATAGTTGTACATCATTGTTTTTTCCACATAGTTTCACTCCACAGGTGGGCGCGGGGCTGCCCAGGGCAGGAACTGGGCTGGGGTGTCACCCCAGTGAGAACCGAACTGGGGGCACTCCCCAGTTCAGCACATGGGTCCACATGGGCCGGGACCAGTATTTGATCCTCGGTCCCTGGGGCTGCAAAGTGAGCGCTTAACTTACTGAGCAATCCCGGCTTTCCCTATATCAATATATCTTAATAAAGCATATAAGTTAAAATAGGGTTATGCTATAAAGTTGATTATTTGAAACTTGAGTTTATATTGCAGATAAGTATCCACTCTTTATATGCTATGTCTTTAAAGTATTTTGAAGATCATTACTGACAATCAATTTACATTATTTTATATACAATATTTGTAATGCTAGATTCTTTCATGAGGCTTGATAAGACGGACAAGACAAGGTCTGTTATAATGAGAAATTTGTCTTGCCTTGCCAAGAAATGGGGCATATCCATAATAAATAGGAGAGTACATGATCAGGTTTGTGTTTTAGGAAGAGAATTCTACTAGCAATGTGATTTAAAAGGAATTTAAAGCAGGGTACATAGAATATATGAAAGTGTAATTATGGGACTATTGTATAAATAATCAAAAACCATTAAGAGAGTAAGAAAATGAAAGAATCAGGGAAGCCAGTATAGCTCAGCAGGTTGAGCTCTTGCCTTGCAACTCTAAGGTCTGGGGATCGAATCCAGGCCTGGGGCCATGCAATCCCATATGCAGGACTGTGACACAAGTTGTTCTCACCTCCCACGCCAGAGGCCCCCAGTTTGGTTCCCACCCCATACAGCCTCACAGCCACCTGTGTGGAATGAAACCAAGTCACAAGATTTACAACTATGGAGACTGCTCAGGGTCCTTTCTCTCTCTCTCTCTCTCACTGACCTTTTCTCAAACAAAATAAAATACTAAAAGGAAATAAAATTTAAAAAATGAAGGAATCAGGAGAGAAGATGGTAGCACAGAGTGCAATATGAGAGTTTGCTTTTAGAATATATTTGTTCCAGAAGATGAAACAGTCCAATAGTCAGCCATAGATCTAGTGGCTCAACTGGTATATTCAGGATTTACTAGATGTTAGGAGGTCAAGAAACCCAGGAATATTGTATTTTAGATTGTCCATAAAACCACTCAGGAAAATCGCAGGGTCTTGATTGCTATATGCCAATATTAAAGGTAGAGAGGAGAACTTTTAAGTTCCATGAGCCTCAAATGATAAAAGATTCTACTTTGGGGCTGGTGGAATAATAATTTTGATGGGAAGCCAAGAGATTTTCATAAAAAATATAGAACCAGTAATGGTTGAGAGAATGAGCTACTTCTTTTCAGATGTGTTACAGATAAAGTAGCAGTGACTTAGAAAGAAAAATTGTAATTTATTTATTTTAAGCAGAGCTTTCAAAGAACCTAGTAAAAAGTTTTAGAATTGAGGTAAGGTATGGAAGATCAGTTAAGGAGAAGGAAAGCAAGAAATAAGCATGGAATAGTGCTAACCAGAAAGAATAGAAGGCTAGAAACCTAAATTTCTGTACTAACAAGAACTGTGGATCTGTGGGCAAGTTGTTTCCTTCTAATGGTTGCAGAATGGTGACAAATTACTTATGTCCAAAATATAAAAATAAATTATGTAAATCAGTAATAAGCAACAACCCAATTCAAAATGGAAAAAATATCTAAACAGGCATTTGAACAACAAAACAATATATGTGTGTGTGTGTACTAGGAACACATTTTTAAACCAGAAACATAGTGATTGCATTGTTTTCTAAAGCGAAAAGTTAGTTTTAGAATACACTATTAATTATTTAAATATTTAAAAATTAGCTTTGGGTAATTTTAGATAATATCAGGGTATATGATAAAAATAATTCTCCTTGACAGGAAGTGACCTTACATAAAACAAAGTATGTTCTCAGCCTGTGCCCTTTTGAACCAATTGTGGTGGTGTGCGCTTCCTAGAATACTTTCTCTTGTTATAATATCCTATATTAACTCAACCTTTAAGAATGCCAATAAGATAAATAACAAAGCTTGTTAGCTCCAAGAAAGAAAAACAAAATTTTTCAAAAATATAAATTTTACACATACTTTTTAGATTTGATTCAAATGGTTTCTATTCTACCTCACTCTTCTTCATTGTGAGTTTGCATATTTGGCCTAGTTGCAGTGTTGCTGAAGCTCTGATCTACGTATCTCTATGTATAACACCCTCAGAGAACCGTAAGTCTCTGAAATTGTCTTCTTCTGATCTTGCTTGTGCTTCTACAATGATAAGAATTCCATAAAAGTATATGTTGTACATATGGTGATTAAGTCTCAAGTAGCATAGCGTATGTTAAGTTTTTTCTTAGAACATGTGTTTAATCAAGTCATTACTCCTCAGCAATGTCAGAAGGTCTGTTAGGGACTGGAAGTACAGAGTCCAAATATTATAGGCTCTTTCTGTTTCATCTGTCATATATCTCTGAACAGCAATAGTTAATAATGTCAACTTCAGTGCTAAACATCATCCAATTAGAGGAGGAAGGGAGATAACTTGACTTTTCTGTGATTCTGAAATTTGGATTTTGAATTCTCTGTAACCTTATTTCCTATGCTAGTTACAGTGCTTCCATAAGTGTAGAGTAGAGGAAAAGTGTGAACAGGTGGATATGGATGTGACTCACTGAGCTGTGCTTCAGTTTGTTACTATCATTTCAGCTGTTTCATCCTTCTTTTACATTTATATCTTTAACCTTTAACCATAGTTACTTCTACGGTTAAACCATATTTTCTTGAAATTCTTGATGTAATGTACCATAGGTTTGTACCTATGCAATTTTCTTTTTTGTCTAAAGAGTGGGACAGAGTACATTGTCAGTGCTCAATAAATGTTTCATCAATGTCATTACTTAATATTCATTTAATTAATATTCATTATAGATCTATTCATAATTGTCATCATAGTAATGATAGGTAAAACGGAACCTCATTTTTTTATATTTTGAGAACTTAAATCAGACTCAGTTTTATGGTATTATTTATAAGGATAGCTACTTTTTCTTCTTTTTTTTAATGTCTAGAGTTAAATTCTGTCTGTTCGTAGCCTTGGTTTTCCTATTTAAATTCCAATGAGGAACATATTAGGCATATGTGTTTAAAACATGTGTACATCTCTTTTAGTTGGGCACAATCTTCATGTACATACAATTTAAAGGGGCATAAATATAAGAAATCGGAAAAAGACCAAGAATCACTAAGTGATGGTTCTATCATAGTTATGAGATGAACCATTTATCTGTTACACTGTCTTAGTTACATTTGTTTTACTGGTTTGTGAAGAACTCATCTTTATGTTGATCTAGGCTCTATTATGCAGAATATGTACACTTACAAGCAGAATCTAATCTAGCGGAAAATACTTATATATTATGGCTAATTATATTGTTTCTACCTAAATAAATATGATAGAATTCTATATTTAAGGCTTTAAAATATGTTTTTAGTGTATTTTATAATAGGGCCACACAAATATTATTGCACATTTCTATGATATTTTATGCCTAAAATATAGCTTTATCTAGAGTAAGTTATATTTTTTAAGTAAACAATCCTGTACCCTGTTGGTTTTATCGTGATTTATATAGAATAACAAAAGACTGATATGACCTAAACAGAATTTCAATTAGTTGAAAATCTTATGAAAATATAAACTATGTAGCCAAAAATGAGCATTATCTAAAGAAAAATTTAAAATATTTAAAATCTATAATCTATAAAATAAATTCAAACAAAACAAAGAATATTATACACATGTCTGATTCACAAGTAAAGATGGGAGATTATATATTAATGAAATAAGTTATCCTACAATTTACTACCAAAAATATTCAAGGCAGTTTATGTAAGTATATAGTAAGCAGCAACCTAAAACAGTAAGGTTGTGCCAAAACTAATTTAGACTTAGGAATTAATGTCACAACATCCTAAAAAGTTTTAGAGGTGGTTTGCAAATTTGTTTGAGTTTCTAAATAGCCTTAGGAAATAGGGGGAAATAAATGCTTGACAGTGTTCACAACATAACAATAAACCATTCACTTAGAGAGAACACTTATTCTTGTGACTGGGGTTACTGAGATCTGAGATTACTGTCTTCCATGTGAAATTGTGTTGGTAGTGGGCTATACCTTAACAATATTTCCATAATTGATGTAGTAGTGTTTGTTTACTTTGGGTTTGCTTTTTGATAACAGCTGTTAATGCAGACCTATGACCTTTGGCCAAAGTGCATTTTAGTATAAATAAGTTTACCTGTTGCCAAAATAAAATAATAATAATTCTGCAATGAGAAAACAAAGGAATAAGTATAGAAGTTAAATATTAAGTATATGTTATACATGTAGATTTATTGCATCAAGCAGAGGAATAATAATGCCTTAACAGAAACTAAAATATATGAATATCTGCATAGGGAAAACTCATTGAGAACACCTGAGTCTGTATTTGGATAACAGAACTGAGAAAATATATAGTGCAAAGGTATCGAGTAATCATGCTATTCCCTAAACAAAAAATTAAAACTAAAGTATTCTCTTAAGTCTAATTACACTAAAGGAAATCGAGTTGAACTAAAAAGAATCCACATTTCTTTAAATTCACTCATATACTTAATGTAATCTCCATGCAATATTTTTTGCATGACAAAATGATTCCAAAGTGTACCTGAAAAAATAAATGTTACATAAACACATTAACGTTCTAAGACAGAAGAGTAATAACCAAAGACTTGGTTTAACAATCTTAAGAATGTTTATTAATGTTACAGCAATCAAAATACTGTAATAGTGGCTCCAGATGATATAAAAACTGGTAAAAAGTGAATCATGTTGAATTATACTTAATAATGTAGTTAGTATATGACTAAGATCACATATCAAATCTGGCAGGAGATGGTGGGGTCAGTGGTTTCGAGATTACTGTGTAAGGATATGGGAAACTAAACTAAGATAATTCTACAATATACCTATACCAAATTAAATCAAACATAGATTCAAGATTTGATTTTTGCCTGGATAAGGCCTTTTTGTGTTTTCCTAATAAGGGAAAGAAAAAAGAAAATGTTGACAGATTTGAGCAATCAAAAATTTCTTTAACACATGGTAAAGACCAAAACTTACAAATCAAGGTAAATAGAGATATTATATTTAAAAAAGCTGTGTTTTGTAATATTAATACCAAAAAACTACAAAAGCAATAAAAATTTAAACCTCATAAATAATCATGGAATATAAATTAAAATAATGTCGTAACCATTTTCTGCCTGTTTTGGAAAATATTTAAAAATGATAATAGTCAGTGTTGTCAAGAAGGTAAGAAACTAGCTATTTTCATTAAACTTTGGTTATACTAAATTGTCACACACTGTAGCTTAAGAGCTCCCAAAATGTGAACCACTCTGTAGGTATTTCTGCTTGTGTCCTCAATAGGAACATTGAGGTTAGGGCATGGCAAATATCCAGGTCTAATTGCATTAAAGTAGAAATAAATACTTCATAATTTTATCATTCTCATATTGTAACTCTTAAACTTTGAGTGCAATAAAACTCAGAATCTCTTCACCATTAAACATTTAAGAATAAATTTCACCTTGCAAAGGTCATCTGTGGTTTTAATGATTCCAGATGAAATGGTGGTGATCATAAAGTATTTATGTATATGCTTTCCTCTGTTTTGCTATTCAATATAACTTATCTATTCTAAACTTTTACTTGAAGCCAAAGCAAGAACTAATTCACCTATAACTTTTGGTACATATAGTCATACCTCGGAGGTATCGTTGGTTTGGTTCCAGACCACCACAATAAATAGAGTTTCAGGCATGCCTCAGAGATATTGTGGTTTTGGTTCCATTATTACCATAATAAAGCGAGTAGCAATAAAGAAGTCATAATCCTTTTTACTAGTAGAAGGTCTTGCCTTCTGTTTGTAAAAAACACAGTACTTGTGAAGTGCCATAAAGCAAAATGCAATAAAATGAAGCATCACTGTACATCAGTTTCATGGGTATGTGCAATAATTTTTGACTCACTCTTTTGTTCCTTAGGTAAACCTATGTTTCCCCTTAATGTGGAATCAGGACAGTTTAGTTCTGTTGGTACCTTCATGCTGACGCCTTCCTATCCAATCTAAATGATAAACTCTATCATTTCAAATTCTGCTGTTAATATTCACGGGAGCCTTGACCAATTTGGCCTTTTTTACTACCCAAGGAAGCTCAAATCCTGGAGGAAGATAGCTTACCACCTAGTGTTCTATGTGTTCTTACATTACTCTTATTTCATCCTAGCCATAAATACGTTTGTGTGGTTACAATTTCTCCAACATCCTTTTAGTCATCCAATGCCTATATTCCTCCACTTTCTTTTATTTTTGCATTTTCTACCCCTCTATCTTAGAACCCCATGTTTTTCTCCTTTCATAACATTTGTTACAGCCTGTAATGATACACAATTGATATGCCAATTTACAATGGAAAAAACCAAGACAGGTGTAATCTAACACGAGGTAGAACTGGGCAGCACTAGGATTTGAGTCCAGGACTCCAACTTCTCCATTTTTACTTAGTTATGTGTTTGTCAGAGAGAGAGCTCTGTTGCTTGTCCTGTACAATGTTATTTTTTACATTTGTATGTGGATGTGATCTTTGTCTGCCTCTTAATGTAGCCATAAGTATACTTGGGTGTGAAGATTCACTGTGTCAAATTTCTCTCCGCCTTCATCCTCAACACACATTATTCCAATTTCTTCCTGTAAAATGTTCTAAAACTGTATTTGTTTTCTGTCCGAAATACAATACTAATCTTCTTGGTTGGTTTTCCAAGGAGTAGAGCATGAATCAGGGATTTACCTGTATATGAATTGTAACAAAATCTTTAAGTGAAGGAGGAAATAGAAGAGGGAAGGTACGTATTTTGTGCAAGGAAGTGGTCATAGGGAGAGTTTAAGCCTTAGATTGCACCTTGAGAGATTTGGGACAAAAATCATGTAATAGATGGTTTCTAACTTTGGGCTGAATTTTTTTTTCCTAACCCATATCTTAAGGCAAAGAGGCTGGCTTTTTTCTAATGTATCAATCATCCATTAGCTGAGATGTCCTCCAGATAGGCGGTGCTCCCAGGAGAACCTACTCTTGTGAGCAAAGGGTAATTTTTTGGAAAATGGAACAACTGGGAGGTCTTAGCAGTCAGCAATCTTAGCAGTTGGGGTAGGTGCTCTGATCAGCTAATAAAGGATCTGCTTTGGTCTACCAATAGGATTACTAGACACCATTCTAAGAAGAACCTTTTTTTTTGTTTGTTTAATTTCCTGCGGCATTTGACAGTATTTGAAAAGCTTTTTCTCGTATTCTGTAACACTTATCTAACACATTTCTCCTAGTTTTTATTCCACTTCTCTAGCCACACTTTATTGGTGTTGCTAAATTCCTAGTCCTCCTTTTATTCTGAAGTATGTGTGGACTTCCATTTTTAATTATATTGTCATGTTGTTAAGCTCTATATTAAGGATGTTAACCAATTCCATGACTACAACTACCACTTTTGAATATGTCTATATAATTGTGTTCTCCCTTATTCCTACACCCAAACATTCATCTTCATGTTGTCAATTTCTTCTTAGATGTCCCACAAGATGCCTCAAAGTCATCCTACCAGGAACTGGTCTGAAATTGTTTGTTGTGAAACTGTTCCCTGTGTTCACTGAAAAACACCACCATCATTCCTGTCATTCATAATAAAAGGACTTAATCTCTTTATCGCTAGTACCTAATTCAATTTGACCTGTAGTATGTGCTCAGCAAATATTTACTGAGTTAATGAATAACTCGTTGGTTATCAAGCTTTTTTCTGAGTCAAGGAGAAATATATCAGACAGTAACATAAATATCAAATAAAAATTACAGTGAATAAGTGACAGAGAGGCTAATTAAAAAAATAATTGGGGGAAGCCAGGATGGCTCAGTGGGTTAAGCGCTCACTTTGCAGCACCGGGGACCAGGGATCGAATCCCGGCTCCGGCCTGTGTGGAACCATATGCTGAACTGGGAGCTCCCCCAGTTCAGTTCTCTCTCTGTCTCTGTTTCTGTATCTCTCTGTCTCTCTGTCAAAAAAAACAATAAAAATAAATAAATAAATATTAAAAAAATTTGATAATCAAATTTTATTGTTATAAGCTAATAAAATTTAGTTTCAATTATGTGATGATATTCATGGATGTCTAATTAGCATGTGTTTAGTTTCTTGAGTGGCACAGTATTTTGTAATTATTACTAAGTTTTGAAAGATTAGTGATTATGTTGTAGTTAGATAAAATATCCAATAGATGGTACTATAAAATGCCTAATATTTAAAATAAAGTGATATTGCAGATAAAGAGCTGAAAGGGAACATTTCAGAATGCTGAGGTAATTTAAGACATTTTTCTCTAAGTCAGGAATCTCCACCCTATGATCCAAGATGGCTTTGAATGTGGCCCAACACAGTCTTAAAATATTATGAGGTTTTTTTTGCTACCTTTTTTTTACTCATCAGCTATTGTTAGTATTAGTGTGCTTTATGTGTGGCTCAAGACAATTCTTCTTCCAACATGGTCCAGGGAAACTAAAAGGTTGAACACTGGTCCTATAAATATTAAATACTATTTAAATCTGATTTTTTAAAATATAGCTTAAATAATAGAATAATCATGTAAAATATATGTGCTCTTAGTATAGTTCAGAAGTTGAAAAGTAATGTTTACTGCTAAATAAAACAATAATCAAATTATTTTTAAATTTTATTAGTATTATTAATATTTTGTTACTGTTAATATTTATTTAAATGTTTAATAATATTTAAATTATTTATTAAATTAATATGTACTATTAGCAAAAATGAAACTTGTTCAGATTTTATTAGTAAAATTTTTTTTGTGTTAATACCCATAGTTAATATGGTTTTTTAGTCAATGTTACTTAACATCACAGCATTTTCATTAAGCAACAGTAACTACCTGTGTTTGTTACTGAACTTCTACAGAAAGTTTTATGTTAAAAATAAAACATGGGAAAGCTGGGATGGCTCAGCGGGTAAAGTGCTCGCTTTGAAGCCCCTAGGACTGAGGATTGAATCCCAGCCCTGGCCCATAAGGACCCACATGCTGAACTGGGGTGTGCCCCCAGTTCAGTTCTTGCCAGGACCTATGTGGGAAGCTCCCGGCCCAGTTCCTGCCCTGCGCAGCCCTGTGCCCGTCTGTGGAATGAGACTATATGGAAAACTAATGTCAACTATGGAGACTGCTCTGGGCCCTCCGCCTTCTCTCTGTCTCTGTTTCTCTCTGTCAAAAATCAATAAAATAAATCTTAAAAAAGAAAAATAAAAAAAATAAAACAAACCTATATGAAACAATTTCCATGTTTGCTAAGCAAGAGTAAGTGCAGTTCCATTCATTATTTGGTCTTTACCAAGACCAGTGTAATATCTGAATGAAATACACCATTCGTAAATATAACACACATTCAGAACATTTTAAAAATATGTAATATTATAGTGTTAAAATTTATATAAAATGTAAACAAGCAAGAACTTAGAAACTAGTAAGATGTTGCTCCTAAAGGACATATAAAAAGTTGTAATTTGTAGATGACCTAATTTATCTTAATTCTCAGATAAAATCTATTAGAATAGTAAGAATGAATGCTAATGTTTCATTACTAGATCTAAGTTTTATAAAACCTATTTCTAAAGCTAAAAATATCTTAAGAAATTACCTCATAACATAGCTTAAAATTTTCTGAATATATTATTTTAAATATTACATAGCTTTAAAAACTTTGGTATCTATGATACTGCTATTGAATAATGCTGAGTAGTCCTTTGCATTAGGATTATTCAATAAACTTTTATTACACATGACAAACAATATGCCTGGTGCTAAAGAAATCAACCTAAATAGCTTTTTAGAAGAATGTTTTTCCATGAATAAGGAGCTTCTTGTGGGGTATGCATCATATGTCCCTCAGCTTCTTCATGCATTTACTATTTTTCCCATGTTTTACATAATCTGAATATATGGTAAATATTATGCATCTTCTTAAAATAATGTTATTAGGCACAGATGAATGTTCTACTTAAAATATGCTATTGAAATAACTTGATCTATCTTAATAATTAAAATTATTCTTTTTTATTAAAAAGAATAGTGCTTTGGTGAATCTCGGCTTATCTAACAATCATTTCATAAGCCATATCAGAGTACATATGTCAGATTTGCAATGAAAGGTGAACAACTAGATCCCTGGATACTTTGAGTTAAAAATGATTTCTGCCCAATACTATATGATGATAACATCTTTCTGAATTCCTCAGGAAATAATGGGGCCTCTAAACTTCTATGCAGATTCTTTAAGATTGTGCATGCATCACAAACTATGCTCTTTGCAAAAACATTGACACATAATAATTCATTTACTCAGATATTTTACTATACAGAATGTATATAACAGTACATGGCAAAGATCTTACTTGAGATAAATGGGTTTAAATATAATCTGTGCATACAGATCTCAAGTGATAGTCACTTAATAGATGTCAGATACTTTTTATTGTTGCCCTCTTTTATTTCGGTAACATTTTAATTAATTCACACTGATTGAATAAATGTACATTGAGACTTGTTTCCTAATGAAGGAACATTTAGAGGAAAGGTTTTGGATCATTCTGATATCCTGTGGGTAATTATATTCTAATTATATGGTCGGGGGAAAAGATTCTATAACACAGTACTGATATTGTTCATTGGACCCAATTAATTACATGCACATAATGAAAGTTCATGATAAGGTTGACTGGCAGTTAGTGTAAAATTTTAACTCAATTGAATCTTTGCCTAATGTGAGTACAGAATTGGACTTTAACCTGGTTAAAAAATGCTTTGGTGTAAGATGAGGGGATGCTTAGAGAGGCAAAGGATGAGAACAAATTTCATTATAACTTGTTTGTTTTTTAATTCAAGACCTTTACCAAGATTGATGAAAAGGAAAACTTAGCAGCTTAATGCTTTAACTCTAAATATTACAATCAATATTCTTTCATTATGCACAGTGATTTTTTTCATATTTTGAAAAGCAGCAGTACAGTAATGATACAATGATGCATTCTAGAATGGGTTCAAGTGCTTGTTGAGGGAAAGAATAGCCATAACAGGAAGTATTTTTTGATTAATTTCATGAATATACTTACAATAGGTATTAATCTATTATATTAGGCACTCCCCTCCAGGGTTTGTATGCTTGTCTGTTTGTTTGTTTTTAACTTCAAACATCCAATTCCACTCAGACCCTTCTCCTTAACATTCACAAACATAATCATATAGACATATGCATACTCATAAATCGTTATCTATTAATTACGTGTATAAAGTCAGAGTGCTAAAGAATAACTTGAAGAAATAATAAGACATGTATGTTTCATTTCATTTTGATAGGGGTTTTAGAGATGGTTGAATCTTATGTTGAAGCAGTTTTTAACACTTCAAACAAAAAACTATAGCCATGCCCTCATATCCTTCCTTTGCTTAATTTGTTTTCTTTGCTTAGATTTTGAAAAGGACAGTCTGTAGGATTAAGGAGAACAGTAGAGAGAATGTTACTTTTTGTCTTTTCCTCAAAGCCTCTCCTCTCTCCCTTTTTTCTCTATTGCTTCCTCCCATTGTTCTCTTCTCTCCCCTACTGCATCTTTCCTTCTTTTTATTTTAATAGTCCTGACATAGATACTTTATTCAAAACATAAATAAACTGTTGGTTCCCATCTACTTAATTGGCAACAAAAACTAGTGTCAGTGGGAAATGCAGCTAGTCCTTTTTTGCTGAAGTTCCAAGCAGGCGGTGGAAACTAGGGAAATCATTGGGTTCTAAGGTTAAAAGTCATCAATTTTTTTTTTTTTAAGAAAAATTTGCCAGACATTACTTTTAATCCTAAACATTGGTATAGTTATGGTGGCCACTCTGCATTTGATTAAAAAGAAGAAGCTGAATGAGATTAAGAAATTTACTTAACTTAAATTTTGTTCAGTAAGTAAGTTTGGGGTAAGGCAGATAGCACTTTTGCTACTTGCTTAATGCAGAAGTGCTGTCTGCCTTACCCCAAGTTTCATGTTCTAAACCTATTTTTAATGTTTATGTTGTGGTCCCCAACAATTGGTAAGACATGCAATAAATGTAGGGGATCTAGACCAGCCTTTCAAAAAGGAATGGGACAAAAACAATAAAGAAGATTAGAATAAAAGTAAAGGAGAGGTAAGAATAGAATACATTAGAGAGTGGGACACAGATGTGTACACATAAAATTTTTCTTACTGTGGATCAGAGCTAAACATAAAGAACCTTTCTTCAATCATATTGGGTTCTGATGATTTTGTAAGATCTAACCAAGTAGGACAGTGTTGGTAAGTTTTATTTCACTAGCTAATTAAGTAGTAATGATAAGAATATTAGAAAAGGTTTTAGTTGTTCTTGCTGATTGCTTTAAATGTAGAAATCTATGTCAGAAATAATTTGGATATATCTATAAAGATACATACTTAACCTTTTTATTAAAAACATTGGTGCTCCTTAAGTTTCCAAATATCCATTGCAGTAGGTGTACTTCTCCTGAAGATTCGATGTGTTTTCTTCGAACATGCACACATATTGAGAGAGCTGTTAATAAGACAGCTCATATTTCCTTCTCTTCAATTGTCTTCACCAAAACTCTGCAAATGTGCATAAATGGTCACATTTACAAGAGTAAGAATATGATATATTTTGAGCAATTATAATTATAAGGGTAGTAAACTCATCTCAGTTAAAAATATTTTTTATCATTAAATTTATATTGGTGGAAGCTTAAAATTTTGGCCCAGGTGAGAATGGTAAGGCAAGGAACCCAGGATAGATTTATAACGTGCATATCTTCTAAAACATGTTGTTTTGATTGTTATATTTTCATTAGATATGTCAGAGTACCACTGGAAAAGATAAGCAATTCATAATTCTTTTATTTCACCTACTTGTCACACACATAATTAACTTTTGTTTAAAGATGCTAATAAAGACAACAGTAGAAGTAAAATTATTTCAGTCTTGCTTCCTTATTAAAATTTTTATGTATTCATAAGAGTGAGTATACATATTTAAGGACATTCAGAATCATAAAGAGTTAAACAAATGATGAAGTTGAAATGTGAAAAGTGAAATTCATGAAAACAAAACATGTGTTTAGGTTCTGTATATCTGAGTGCCTTGGATGCATTTTTATTCTTTATGAGAAAAAAAGAGCATTACCTCTCAGATTAAGCAGTGTATCTATTTAGAAAGACAATTGTTCTTTACTAAACTAGCTTTTCCCTCTGTATTTCACTTCTTTTTTGATGCCAGAAATATTCAATCATATATGAGGAAAAACAAGCTATTGAAAATAGTTCTATTTGGCCTCTTTGATTTACCACTGCACTGAAAGTTATTATGTTAAATTAATCCATATTGATATCCAAGCCAATTTTTTCAGGCAGAACACACATGTATGGTGGTTACGAAGTACCACATTTTTCTATGTGTAAGACTCCCCCATGTATAAGATGACCCCTACTTTTCTAATCGAATATTAAGAAATTCGTATTCCTGTGTATAAAATGACTCCATATTTGGGTCTTACAACTTTAGTCAAAAGTATCATCTCATACATGGGAAAATAGAATACTTTGTTGTGTTCAACCATATTTTAAAATTTCCAAATCACTTAAAAAACAGAGATCTGGCTAAAAATAAAAAAAATGTAAAAATACACTTAAAATTCTTTTCTGCTGAATCTGCTGTTTGAATAAATAAAGCCTGGAATATAAAAAGTACTATATGTGGATTTTGTCACTAACCTAATTTTTTTGATCTAGTCATCTAATCTTTCTGATTTTCAATTTCTCAATCTGAAAAAAGGAATATCTAATATTGGTTTAGTGGAAGGATTAAATAAAACAATATATATGAAAGCAATTTTTCAAAAAAATGAGCATTCTTAGATAGGTATAAAGTATAATTCTGTTAATTTTACTTTATTCTTGAAATAACTGATGACCCTTTTAATGTGAGTACATTCTTATTATATTTTTAACTAAGTTAAAGCTCTAATAATGTCTCCACCAAAGATTTTTCTTTGTCCTATGACAATTTGGATTAAATTGTCAATTTAAAATGATTACATGTTAGAAAATATGAAGACAAGAGATATCTCAATACTTTAGAATAATAGGATTTAAAAAAAGTCTTTGATATTAGGTTGAACTTAATAAGTGCCCTGAAGGCAAATGCATCTTTTAAACTAATTATCTCTACTGTGTATTCTATTTAATATTAAAATGATACTGATTAAATAAAATCAATCACATTCCTCTGTAGTCACACCTCACATTTGATTAAATACAAATATACAGTTCTTCTATTCTGATTGAAAATATATTACTTTTAGAATTATACACTCAAGATAATATTTAAAGAAACAAAAACTGAAACCTTTTTCTACTCCTCCCTGATATTTACAAAGTATATACAAAAAAGAAAAATTTAAGTAATATCTCAATTTATTTCTTAGCAAGTGGTTTCTTTTTAATTTACCTAGATACCATAGTTTTCTTATTATAACTTAGGGATAAGATACTGATTGGCATGTTTATTTAATATACACTCTTTGCCTACGTCTAGCTTATAAGTCATCTCATTCATCTCATATATAGTTTGGTTCATCACCCTTATTCTTAGAGTAAATGTCTAGTATTGCTCCCAGATGTCTGGGTATTGCTAAAGAAAATACTCATTTCTGTTTTATATACTTAATGACTTCTAGCCCAGCTGAGTCCTTAGTATTTATTGCTTGGTCCTGTTGTTCATCTTTTTTAGTCAACTGCTCTCCTATTCTTAATGAAGTTGCTCACAAAATCCTTACCATTCCTCACTTTTTTCATGTCACTGTCTCTCTGTCAACCTCATTTGCTTCCAGGAGATAGTCCGTATCCACACTTCCCTGAGAAGGAAGAAGCCTGCTAACATGACTATCCATAAATTACTAATTCTCTACATAAGTGGTAGCAAAGTGGCAGCCAGTGTTCAATGTCATCCATAGTATCTTTTAAAAGGGGATTTTTATTATTCAACTTTATATTCTTTGCTCTTTATGGCATTGGGTCACATGAATCTAGTAAATCCCCAATCTATATTCAACAATTGTAATTACTTTGTCATTGTTCTTTGTATGTGAGGGCTGTCTGGAATAATTATCCAGCCATTGTTAATATAACCAGAACAGTTACATGGCTGGATACTTTCTGCACAGTCCTCATGTATGACCATGTATGCATGTGTATACATATTTACAACAGTATATACATATGCATTTTATTAAGTTGAATCTTTTGAAAATAAATTGTAGGTATTATGACACTAAATCTCTTAAGTGCTTCAGCAGGCATCTTCTAAGAATAAGGACAATTTTCTTTGCAATTACAATACTATCACACTTAAGAATAATAACAATAATTTCATAATATCAGTCGTTGTCTTGTTTATATATACACATCTACAATTATCTTTAAAATGCCTTTTATAGCTTTTGTTTGTTTGTTTTTGGTGGTAGAGCTGGGTAGACAGTATCTGTTTGAGAATCTTCCATTTCACTGGCTGCAGTTCTGAACCATTTAACAACTATAATCATTTCTCTTGACTTTTCATTGCCTTTTCTGTGCAGATATATGTACAGTGAGTATAAACCCTTTCCAAAGTAGAAGGCATCTGTGAATTATGCCCTGGTGGTTGTTTGATGGGACTCTTAGTTTGGTTGCTTGAGAGTCTCTAGGACTATCTTGGGTCCACGCATAGGATAAGGTAAAGAACCAACCATAGGATACAGCACTTAGTCTGGAATGGGGAGAGAACAAATATATATTATAATAAAGATGGAAGGACTACATTCATGTCTTAAAACTGTATATTCAGATCTAAACTTCAAACAAGGGTTGAGAAAAATAAAATAGTAGTCCACAAAAAGCTTTGAGCTGGCCCAAACCTGAGCAAGTTCATTTTCCCTACAACCCATTGCCCTAGGTGTGTAGATGGACCTAGATTCAAGAAGTCAAGAACATTACTGAAGCCAGGACGCTTTGAATGAAAGTTCTACCAAACCTTTTGTCAATCCATTTGTGAGTCAACAGCAGTTACTTCCACAGTGATCTTCTGTTAATGAGATTGTCAACCAAAGTTCACCTTCCCAGAGTTTGTCACTTCTTTTGACTCAGAATTTCAGCTACAGTATTTTTTACTTATACAGTCTTAAAAACAAAGTTTTATTCCTGGATATCTTAATATTCTCCAGAGTGGTCATAAACCCCTTCTTCTGTTTTACTTCTGGAAGTATTGGATTCTTCAATTCCGTCTCTGTACTGAGGTACTGTGAAGCTGTGTGAGGCCTCATTTACTTCAGAAGTAGCTCTTTATTCATTTGGTTTTTGCCACCTTGCCATTCTACTTGCTAAGGATGTAAGTGAAATATGTGCTTGCAGAATTTTCAGACTCATCTGGGAGAGTCACCCAGAGTCCACCTCAGATAACTTGGTCCTGGGGAAAAAATTGTACTATATCCTCCACTTTCTTTTCTCAGAGACACACAAATGTCTAAAACCTCTTAGCTTCCCATCCAACTTTGCTATTCTACCCTAACCCCCATTCCCCACAGTGGAAAAACAATCTAGTCATATGAATATCAAAAAATTCTTCCAATGTGTTCTAAGCCCCACAAAACTCAGTGTTTGGGAATTCAGTAATCTTTTGTCTATTTTTCTTTTTTTTTTTTTTGCCAGAAGAAAAACCTTCCCAATGTGACTCAACAAAATAGATACTTGATATTAACCAAAATGTCAAAAAGTGATCAGAATAGTGGAGGTGGTAGGTAATTAAAGATAGCCTGTCACAAAAAAAAAACAGCCTCAGTATATTTAGTCTCATCTCTTTTTTTAATTACTCTCAAGTAAAATCTTATTAATTACATTTTAGTTTTTTACTGATATTAATGCATTTTTTTTTATTTCCAGAGCATCACAAAATAAAATCAATACCATAACTATATCTACATGAAAAAGACAATGAGTATCTTTAGGAAAGAATGAGAGTTGGACTAAATAATAAAAAAATGTGGGCTGGGTAAACAGGCAGCATTAAAAATTAGCAGGGGTTGTTTACAAAAGACAAGAGACCTTGGAGATGAGTGCTTATTCCAAAATATAAACTCAGTTCATCAGTGTAGAGTGGTTTGAAAAGCAGGCCAAAGATATTGATCAGTGAGTCAGCTTTTAGGGGATGAAACTCTATTTTGGATAAGAAATTCCACAACCAAACCCATTCTGGATTAGAACATCTCTTACGTGTTTAATAAAAGTAAACAGAAAAATTAGAACAAGAAAATGCATTTGATGTTTATTTATTTCACAGGAGACTAGTGATATAATAATCTCATTGGTATTTGATTTTAGTTTGACAATGCTTTTCAGCTTTAATATGATTTTTTTTTTTTCAACAGAACCTGCCTACTTCAGGAGTTTCAGTCCCTGAGGTACGTAAGCAAGGGGGTTATCACATTTGGAATTACACATCTTACATTGTTATTAAGGACATTTTGAATCGTTTCACTAAATTACTGGTATTAATTTGCATGGTTTATTTTTCTCATTCTGGGGGATTTTTAGTTTCATGAAGGAATAGACTTGAAACATTTCTAATCTAAATGAGAGATCAACAATAAAGGAACATGAAGCTTTGTGAAATAAAGTTTATAGAGAAAAATAAAACATACTTTTCAAAGTGTTATGAACAGCATATAAGAATACTACCATTCCTAGTTGTCAAGTTAAAGTGTAAGATATATATGTTGAGAAAATCTTACTCCCTTTGAAGTACCTATCACTTTAAAAAGATTACGTCTCAATTAATCATTTAGCTTCTGATAATGTATCGAAAGTCATTTTAAAAAATATAGTCACAGAATAAGTGACTTATTTTGAAAATAAAAGCAGGTATTGCCACAACTTTATTTTCAGTTAAGTATTAGCTTTATCTTTGCATTAATGAAGCAAAGCCCCCACTTTTTTTCTGTGACAATATTCCATTCAAGTGTTATCATTAAAAGATATGCTCAAATGGTATTTTGTCCTTAAAATTATAATCTGAGGGGAAAGCCGGGACGGCTCAGCGGGTTGAGCGCTCGCTTTGAGGCCATGAGGACCGAGGATCGAATCCCGGCTCCGGCCCAGGCAGGACCCACATGCTGAACTGGGGAGTTCCCACAGTTTGGTTCTCTAACTGTCTCTGTCTCTGTCTCTCTCTCTATCTGTCAAAAAGTAAAATAGAAATAACTATGCACTG
>PVKE010008282.1:0-18958 GCA_004027555.1 Craseonycteris thonglongyai | reverse complement strand
TAATCTGAATCTGCTTCTCAGAAAAAGCATTATTTATAATATGCAAGTAGACTATATAAATAAAGTTATTTTGAGCAAGCTTGTCCAACCTGTGGCCCTTGGGCCGCATATGGTTCATGACGGCTTTGAATGTGACCTAACACAACTTTGTAAAATTTCTGAAAACATGATAAAGTATATTTCAGATTTTTTTGGTTAGCTTATCAGCTGTTGTTACTGTTAGTGTAGTTTGTATGTGGCCCAAGACAGTTCTTCCAGTGTGTCCCAGGGAAGCCCCAAATTAGGACAACACTGATTTAGAGAATAACCAATTTCCCCACTAAAAAGTTTTCTAAACAGTGTAGTGTAGACGCTTCACTGAATCTTTTAAAAATTATCCTTTGTAGCTAGAGATATTAACATAAAAAATACTTGTTGATATACTTGATATATAATGTTTCTAATATAAGAGAAATAGTAAACTTTTTGTATTTTTTAAGTCAGTTGATAACATTATGGTAATTATAAAATAGAGATGTTAAGTTACACATTCAAATAACAGATATTAGGAAAGTATATCAGTCTAATTATTTAACTGTAAATATTTACTTTTATATGTTCAGATCCTTAAGTTTATTTTTGCTTCAATTTCATGTCCATCAAGTGAATATAGACACTGCATTTAGGATTTAAACTTTTTTCTTTATATTTGTTAACCTCCAAAGTTTCCCATATTGAGCCATATAATTTATATCATGTAGATTGAATAAATGGACTAAAATTCCTGTATTCATTATAACTTTTTTCATTTGTTAGTTTTTTTTGCTATAAAGTTTCTAAGTCTTCATACGCTTTTTTTTTTAATTTCTTTTTTTTTGATTATATTTCTTTTTTTTATTTTTTTATTTTTTTATTTTATATTTTATTGTAACATATTGGTTTGCATTAACTTAAAATTTCCACCATCTTCCAAAATTATTATGTAGGTTTATTTCAAATATACTGTTACACATACACATACACACACACACACAAAGCCTGATGTCCTACTGTCTTCCAAAATTATTATGTAGGTTTATTTTAAATATATTGTTGGTTAACTGAAAATGTGATTTAAGTGTATTTGAAGAAACTTATAGAAAGTTATATACATATCTTGAACATTTTACTTAAAAAATATATATGTGTGTGTATGTGCATATATATATATATATACACACATATATTTATTCATCGTCTACACTTTTGACAGGATAAAAGACTTCTATGAAGACATAATTACTATTTGGAAATGGCATATAGTCTTTTTTGCATATATAATAGTCTTGTCATCCTTGATAAGTTTCAATTATCAACTGTCTTAATACAAAAGCATTTCTATTTAATCTAGAAATATTCAAATATTATTGAGAGCAATTGCTTTTATTTATTTTCAGTTATTTTAAAGTATAAGAAAAACCCTCAAGTCTATTTGAAGCAATTTGTATGAAAAAAAAAACTTCAATTTTTATTAATTCTCTGTGCTTTTGCAATTATTGTGCTGAAACCCAACTTGACCAGTCCACACACACACCTTGTGTTACTGGTTTTTCCCAAAGCACACAAGTTATTTTTCATTGAAATGACTCATTTTATATACACAATTTAATGGCTTGAGTAATAAGTTATACAGTTACAATAACAAGATAAATTCTAGTAGAAACTGGCATAAACAGATTGGGGATTATACAGAAATTACAATGTTGATCATTTAACTGATAGAGACAATGAATATGCACGTACAAGAGAGCTGCCTTCTTGCTTTTAACCATGGGCATCGGTTAGTGTGATTTACAGAGGGGATGAAGATGAGGTGTGTATATACAAACATAATTTTATAGTGGCACTACCATTTTCTAAGATACAGCCCAAATTAGATGATTTCAGAATGGAATTTCACAGCACCCATCTTTAACTAATATGATCTAAGCAGCATAATTCTGTTTAACTTACTAGTAAAATATGACAATATTATTTTATATTTTAAAAACTGCCATATTTACTATCAATTTTATGTCAGTTCTGTACATTTTCTCAAATTTGTCATATGAACCCTCCTCATTTTATGAATGAATTAAATGGTGGCTTAGAACTAGAAAATACAATGCCCAAGGATTTAGAGCCATTGCCATTTTTGAAATGAATTGGTTTCTTTGAGCAGAAAAAGGTTCAAATCTCACAGAAGTTCACAATAATTAAAGGTACAGCTTTGCATCTCTCCTTAAGTGGTTTCTCAGAGCTCATAACCCTTATAAGCTCCAGTGACTATGATATTTCTGCTCCAGGGAGATCTTATATTGTGAATTTCCAAGTGTTGCCTTGGGTTAAGATTCTAGAGCGGGGGTGGCGAACCTATGGCACTTGTGCCCAAAGTGGCACGCGGAGCAATTATTTCGGCAGGTGGAGGTGTGAATACCATTTAAAAAATTATTGTTTATGCTCTTATAGACATAAAAATAATCGATACCTCTATCTCACTCGATGGGTTGGCACGCGAGTCGAGTGAGTATACTCTTATTTCATAAACTTTGGCACTCAATCGCCAAAAGGTTCACCACCCCTGTTCTAGAGTGTCTGGGAAATTCTTGTGACCTAACTCTAGTGGCAGAAAGGTCTAAGGCTCCATTTAAGCAAGTGGTACAATAGCAGAGAAAGCAAGTTCTAAGATGCCTTTGAAGGATGATGTTGGCAGCAAAGCAACCCCCTCCCCTTCTTTGTGGCTTTGTACCAATGAAGGTGCTTTGTGGCTGCCTGTCTCTCGTGCTGGGATTGGACAAAGAGAAGAAAACCCTGCACTTGAGGTAATCATTACTTGCTGCTTATAGCTTGTCAGTGATCAATAACAGCCAGCTTAAGTATTGTGGTAAACATTCTTTTTGTGAAAGCAGTTTACAGCCATGTACAAATACTAAATACCTCTGAGAATCAGCATGATATATATAGAAAAAGATTTTTTTAGAGCACATATTTAAAGTGAGGTCCTTTTATTTTATTTATTTCATCTTTCTGTTTTCTGTGAATGGTCTTTTCAGCTTTTTTTCTGTGTTTATTATAGTGATTATTCTTTTAGAATTCTAATACAATATATCCCCCCAGTTAAGATCTGTTGTGCTACTTGTAGAGTCCAAGGATCACAAAGTGTTGAATTCTATATTTAAAATCTCTGCATAACAAGCGTAAATGGTTGATATTTGAAAATGCTGAAATAACTGTAATTTGTATTTTGTAGTTATATGTTCTATATTCTTTCATGATTTTTTGAGGGAGTGTTCGAGTAGCTCTTTGAAGTGTGTGAATAATTTCTATTGATCAAAGCAACAATTTTCCAACTTTTTATATCTGGGATAATTTATCTGGAAGGAATAATTTTGTCTTAATTATACCAACTTTATTTTGTGAGTTAGAGTTCAAAAATTGAAAGAGGTGAAAAAAAATGAACTGAAGGTGAAGTGGTAAGAACAATTTATTCTGAATTAAGATGACAAATAAAATTGGGGAGCTCTTCCTGAAACTTTTAAATAACTTGAGCGCTGAGAATAACTTTCAGATATCATAATGGATCTCTAACAATCAGGGTAAATTAACCCTCAAAACAGGCTAGTGAAATTTAGTGAATTTTCAAAGATGAAATAGCTTCCCCCTTCTTGTTCCCTGTATAAAATAGGAAATAAGTAAAGATTTTCTTTGTGGAAATAGAAAAAAGTATCCAAATACCCTCTTGTCAGTTTATGCTGCTTAAAATATAGCAAATATCTCAGAGAGTCATCTATAAAATTTGGAAGTAAACATAAATGACTATAATAAAAAGAAAGCTCTGGGAAAAGTTAAATGGTTATGAGTCTCTCCTGTTCTAAGCTTTTCAGCTTGATTAATTTCATAAATTCCACCCACTAAGCACATTTCTCTCAAACAGAGAAACCACTTTGTTTCCTTAGCCATATGTGTGCTCACATGTGTGTGTATAAACAATGCTTTCTATTTTAATATTATCAAGTTTATATAATTAAATTTGCATATAGATGGCATCTGAGAATTGTTTATTAACTTGTTATATATGTCCTATAGTTGTTGATTACAAAAATAAAATATCAATTGAAAACTCAATTATGATTTTAAAAATTGTTTATATATTTTACAATTGTTACTAAAAAGTATTTATTTATTTTACATGGCAATTTACTCAGAGGAAGCATTCCCTGTAGAGACATGAAGCCACTTAATCAGCTATCTGTTGCTTACTGAGTCTTACCGCACAGAAATTTCCTTAACTGTGAGCATAGCCAAGAATAAAATAATGTTCATAGATGATATGGTAGCTCTTTACAAACATAGCTTTCCAAAATCACATATATAAATAGTTTGGTCACAAATACCTAGTTCCAATGTTACTAATACACTTAAATTTTGCTTAATTCTTGTAATCTAAATATTTTAGGAATGAAATGTTAAATAACAATTGCTGGATTATATGGCAGAATATAAGGTTTGTAAGGTATGGTAGAATATAAGGTATATAGAAAAGGTGTATCTTTTACATTATAGATATTTATAGAATATTGTTACATTTTATTTACTTGCATACAAGAACCTAGAAAGAAATTATTCCTATAGTCACCAACAGTATTACATTTTTGAACTTCTAACATCAGTTATGGATTTTCAAATATAAAAATTGAGCTTTGCTTACTTAAACAGTTGCCTAATGTAAATAGTGGAATATACAAGGGCTATCCAGGAAAAAGTCCAGACATAATGTTTCTGTTTTTTGTATTACATGGCTGGGTACTTTCTGCATAGTCTGTCCAGAAAGTATCCAATCATATAATATGAAAAATAAAGGCATTTATTAAAGAAGATACAAGATACAGAAATATTATATATAGAAAAATGACACTTCAGTCCCCTTCAAAGTAGGCACTATGAAACCTCACACAGTTCTACCAGCACCTCTTCCACTGTTCAAAGCACTCTGCAAAATCTTTTGTTGGAGTTGCCACCAGCTGCCTCATCATATTTTATAATAAATGTGACGGCTACCCAGTATGCATTTTCACTAAATGGCATCTAGTGTCTCCATTGACTTGTACAGTGAAGTCATCCTTGTTCACACATGCACATTTCACTGCGCTCTCCTTGGCTGTAAGGTTACATCGATGTCATACAAACTGTTCTTGTCATATTGATAATGGCTGAATATTTAGATAATTTTGGAAATATAACAAACACTATGCATAATGGTAATATCAATGAGCACTCTGATGGGAGAACCATACCTATTTTACATTATTAATAAATTTCATTCATTGAGCATATACTCTAGTACAGGTCCAATTTAGGACTGTATACATTTTCTATAAATCTTATACATTCTGCAAAATAGGTATTACTATCTCCATTTTGTCCAAGAGTAAGTTCTATAAGGTTACATGATACTTAGATAGCAGAGATGAAATTTAGCTCTGGTTTTTTTACTCCAAACCTCATTCTATAATTCATTCTTTCTATGCATTATATTCTTAACTATTTATGGACAACATTGTAAATTTACAAGCTTAGAAAGGATGATCTATCTTTTAAAATGCCAATATTTTCACCAGAAATTATGCTTATATGTAAGTACAGAATTTTCTAAAGAATTTAAATTTCAGTAATCCTATTATATCATCCATTTTCAGCCACACACACACACACACACACACACACACACACAAACACACACAAAATATGTGGTGTTTTTGCACCATGAAATTGCAAGGTAAATGAACTATCCTTATTAACATTTATTTTGATCTGAGAAGTTTTCTGATTCATCTGTCCCTAATATATGCATTTTAAAAGAGTCTTACAAAATGTACTTAAAATATTTTTCTCAATTACAGAAATTAAAATGACAGTCTAAGGAGCAAATATATGGACTAGAAAATGTATATTTGAGTAAATGATAGGAAAAGTGACATTCAAGCATTTAAGCAAACATAGTAGACATTGCTAATTGATCAGGGTAAGTTTGGATACTGAGTCTAGGCATGACCCATGAATCCTCCTTAATATAATACTTAAGATACTTAAAAAAATTTTTAATGTTAATATTTATTTCTCCATTCATTTATCCTGACTTTTATCAGGCACTGATCTAGGATCTGATATAGAGCAGTAAATTAAAGCAAACCAAGTCTTTTCTCTTGTGGGACTTTGATTAAAGTGGAGGAAGCACAGCATTAAACAAATTAAATTGTAGACATATTATATTGTAACGAATTACATACATGCAAAAGGATACTAAAAGGAATAGAGAAACTTACTTACCTCGCATTTGATCAGTAACCTGCAGTAGGTGAAAATGTACAGGGAAGAGCATTCTAGTGAGCACAGGGTGATTGCAACAGCCCCGAATTAAGAGTGTGACTGCTGTGATCAAGGAACAATGAAGAGGCAGGTGTGCTGGAGTAGAGTGAAAGGATGGGTGTGGATGTTGTATAGTGAGAATTGACTGCATGGAGACAAAGATAAAATGAGATTGATTTGTTTGATGATATCTATAAAAATTCAAACAAATAACAAAATAGTGGCTTCAGCCATGTATTACAATAATGATGGAGATAGTCATTGTTTAGTTTGGGATTTATTCTCAAGGGGGTAGGCAGAAAAAGAAAAACAAGTTTTGGGCACTTTAAGGATTGATATGCATTTTAGACACATGGAGAGATAGGGCGTTTGTATATAAGAGTTAAAGCTCAAGGAAGAAATTTGAACAGAAAATATAAATTTAGAAGTCTTCATAAAATTGAAATTGGAAGCCTTGGATTAAATGAAGTTACCTAGGAAGTGGGTATAGGCAGTGCAGATGAGAAGTCCAAGAAGAGAGGTTAAATCTTACCAACTGGGAAGTTGGAGGAGGAACCAACAAAGGATACTATGAGGGAAGGCTTAGTGAAGTAAGAAGAGAACTAAGAGAAAGAAGTGTTCAGAAGCTCAGTGAGACAAATTTTCAAAAGGGAAACATTTCCAATTCTGTCCATTGCTGCTTAAAACTTGAGAATATGACGACTGACTAAAAGATGTTGCAATGAGAAGGCCATTGGTGATTTTAATTAAAGTTGGTTTGGTGAATTATCGATAATAAAAGTTTATTGGATTGAGTGAGGAGAAAGTGAGAGGGAAGGGAATAGAAACAGGGAGTAAGCTATAGTAATTTTGTCCATTATGGTGAACAAAGGAATTAGCTGGGGTGGAATTTGAGGTTTAAGGTTTATGTGATCCTTAATATATATAGTAGCTTACAAGTCTATCATGTATTCATTTTCAATTTTCCATATATTTATAAACATTTTTAATGTTTAAATATTTAAATTAATAACCCTATATTATTTATCTTTACCATTGTTTATAAAAAATTAGCTTTAGTAAACCTTTTGATAGAGTCACAATTGGACATATAGTTATAATACAATTTGGTTTCCTTTCACGTTCTTTCTGTAACTGATACGTTGATCATGCATCCACTATATATTGAGTCAGTTAGGAGTAGTAGCTTTTATAATATTTACTAAGAATTTGCTCTTCAATTTGTAGCCATGACACTCTTAGGTGTTTCTTCTTTTATTAAAACAAAATCAACATTTTTATAAAAGTTCTTTTTCTGTTTCTTTTTTTTATAGGAAAGACAAGCCACGGTGAAAAAGGAACAAGGTGGTTCTCAGCTGCCAAACAAAGTGACTGACAAGAACAAAATGCAAAGAGCCAACTCTGTTACTGTGGATGGGCAAGGCCTGCAGGTATCATTTTTAAAAGTCAAATTTAGTACGGTAGCTTTCATATTTGCTGCTTCTGTATTAGAGAGTTGTATGTCAAAATATCAACCCATTTACTTAATGTGCAGATTAGCTCAGTAGATTACTTCAGAAAAATCTTAGTTAATTTATGAAGACGTCACTTTTATAGTTGACTGACACAGTGACATTCTGATTAATCATTTATGATGTTATCTCCATTTAAATTCAAATTGGTAAGAGATCTCTCAATTTGAAGTTCTTGCAAATTATTACTAAATATATGCATTTATTATATACATATGTATTATTGTTTACAAGTATATTGTCTCCAAATATATTATTGTATATATTTAAAGGAGTCATTTTGTGGCAAAACATGTCTTTATATAGAGTAAAATGAATTCTACTTTCATGGATACTTTTGCTTATACATAAATAAAAATAATGAACCTGTTATAATTTTTTTCTGTCTTCTTAAGTTTTAAGTTAAAATTGAAACCACATATATATTTCTAGTTTAAGTGAAAACAGGTAGCTCAGAATTACATTTTTAGTACTTTAAAAAGCTCTAAATTATCCCTAATGTCTCTGACATTTGAGAATAAGATTTCTTTCCATGTGCATTTTAAAATGTCCTATAGATTGAATGTATTTTTATTTATTTGCATCTGTTTTTCACTCCAACATGCAAACAATTGAGGAAGGCATACTCCATGAAATTATTAATATCATTTTTATTTTTGTATCTATATATTTCTCTCTTACAGTTTTCAATTCTTTTTCTTAAGAATTTGCTTCAAGTTCTACCTTCTCTAGGAAAACCTACCAACCATTTACCACATAAAGTTATATAGGTCACACACTTTCATTCAATATAAATGACTTTATGTAATCTTTTTTCAGTTATTTCATTTTACTTACGATACTATGGATTATATCCTTCATATTCTTTAATTTGAAAGCAGTTCAGAGCACAGTGTAGTTGCCTAAATGCTAGCTTCTTCACTGTTTTTGAAAATTTAATAATAATTACCTAAACATTAACAGCCAGGTTACTGCTTTTTTTGATCTAATAAAACACACTGTGAATAGAAAATCTATTATGAATTATTAAACTCAAATATAGAGACAAAATTATGAATGAAATTATTACATTAGATAGAGTATAGAAGTTAATTATAAAAAGAGGAAATCAAGATATATATTTTTTAGAAATCATATTTGTGTGGTTAGCAATCTCATTTAAAGTCCCAAATATATAATCTATTCACAACTTTGATTGAAAAAATTTTAATTGACTCATTTGATAATCATTTTTAGTCAAAAAATTTTATAAATTTAATATATCAGTTTCAAATATTGATGATTTTAAATCTTTAGTTACTCCAGGTTTCTGCAAGGATAATAATGAAAGAGAAACCTAATTTTAAAATTCAAGTAAATTTTACACTTTGCCTAGACACTTCTCAACATGAAAGGGAAAAAGTTCACCATTTGTTAAACAGTATATACTAGGCACTATGATAATACTTTATATAGAATATTAAATGAATTCTCTATAAACCTATGAGATTAATATTATTCTTATTTTCCTCATAAATATATGATAGCTATCATTATTAATTATTATTCACTGCTTTCCAAATTGACATATTGGTGTTCATAAGTAATATTCTTTTGGCCTCATAGCGATGCTTGATTTGAATGAGGGTTATCTGGTTCAGGATTAATGTTTTACTTCTAAGATAACCTATCTCCTCGGCCAACAAATTTTTAGAGGTATAGAAATGCTAAATTTCTGACCATCTTGTTTTTCCATGTACTTTATATTGCTGCAGAATTTGAAATAAAAATCATTCATGTACTAGCATAACTTCTCCACTCTCAGTTTCCTAAGATTTGGACAATTGTACCTGACTTTACATAAATATTAATCCAAAATTGAATGTGCATGCAGAGTTTTTGAAGCCTTTAAACTAACATCAATATAAGTTGCATTTTCTTTTGTTATCAAACAGAATCAGACATATACAGTCTTATTCTAACTAAACTAATCACATTTAAAACAATAAGTGCTTAACTTTTTATGTGATTGTCTTTCATCTTTCCAACCAGATAATAATTTTATGCACTTTCTTTGGCATATAAAATTGTCAGGTGAAGTTGTTATTAAACAAAGTAGAGACATCAGCTCTAAAAACCACAGTAAATTAATATGGTAATTATCTTCATCATTATTATTTTAATTTAAAAAATTGGTATATAATTATGAGAAACAGTCTGTTTCACTTCAACAGAATGGAGTACAATATTATATATATATAATATTGTACATAATATATAACAGGGGAAATATATATATATATGTATATATATATATATATACACACACACACACACATAAAGTATTTTGAAGGAAATATTATTTCTTGCAAAATGAAAATATAAGTAATTATTTTTGTTGTGGTAATCAATTTTAAAATAATGAAAAGGTTGTTTATCAGGAAAGGTAAAAAGATCTATCAGAAAGTTAATTTTTTGTGAGTTTTAAAAGTATATATCATAAAAAAGCATTGAATCGCAGCCCAGTTTGCATATAACTCAGTGACAAGAGATCTACACTGCTTAAAGAAGACTATTAATCATAGTTAAACACATTCATCTTACTTCTTTCCAGCTAACCAGCATAATGATCAGGATTATTATTTCTAATTAGAGGAAGTAATAGATCATGTATAACCTTAGGATGAGTCTCATTAATTAACCCGAATCCTAGGGGACTTCAAATAGAGGTGGTTAGGTACTCTGTCTTTGTCATCACTCACACCATAGGTTTACACTTAATACATGTGATCACATGTAACTGAAAATACAATATCTTAACATGCAGGAGAGACAAAAATACAGATGACTGTCCACCTGTGAACAAATAAAAAAATAGAACAGTTGCTTAAACTGTGTTAAACTGAAGTTGCCTTGGCCTTCATTATTCTTTGAGAAAACTTTCCAAATCAAAGGATCACTTGAGAATCAAAAAGTCTAGTTTGTAATATTCTTAACACAAGGAAAAAAGGAGGGCCTTTATAATGAAATACCTAAAACTAAGCCAGTATTGACCCCTCCTAACTGCTTAGCCTGTCCCTACTATCTTTCTTATTTTCAGTATTTTATTCTCATAATCACCAAAACTGTAAACTATACATAACCTTTATACTATAGTCAACTATGTAGTGTGTGTATATACAATTAATGTCCTTAATTTGGGGTGTGTGTGTGTGTGTGTATGTGTGTTTATGTCCTTTGCTAACTTTGGGATCCTCAAACCTGTTGATTCTTTCATAATCAACTTTTCATTGTCATTTTAACTTCATCTTTAATTCCAGAATTATTACTCTATATACTTTGAGTATTACAACAATCTTTAAAAATGAGGCCCTGTCTTCACACAAATAATATGCTTGATTATAAATGATATGAATAAAAATGGAGCTGTATAAGATAAGTATCAGGGTACAGAGTTAGAGTTGTCTATGATTTAAGTAAAATGGCCAGATTGGGAAAGAGGAGTTAGGGGACATCTCACGAATGTGTACCCCACGCAGCTAAAATGTTGGAGTTGTCATTGACTGAGATGGAGAAGGGTCTAGGTGAATAAGGTTTGAAGAGAAATTGCTGATGCTATTGGTTATCCAAATGGAGATGTCCAGTAGAAAGACAAATATGTGAATCTAGAATTTAGGAGGAAGGATATACTAAGAAATTTGAATGAAAGCCATATTGATGAAACTTGAAGCCATTTTATTACATGAGATCACTAGGGAGAGACTATACATGGAGAGAGGAGTAGTTATACTGGGATCCCAAAACAGTCTTACTCTAAAGTCATGTTCTTTAATATTTAAGGTATGAAATTGTCCCTTTATATGAGTAAATAAGATTACAGATGTTTAGCTCTGTTTGTAGAGGAGAACCTAGTGTGAACTGTCTCCTTCTGAAATGCCCTTCACACCAAATTTATAACCATTCTTCAAGATTTCAAGTAAAACCCATGCTATAAAATTTTGCTTGAATACTTTCTCCCCTTTTTTAGAATATTTTATAGGTTATACTTTATTGCCCTATTTTAATAGTTTTTAAAACCTTTTTTGAGAAGCCCTGGGTAGATGTCTCAAGTACAATGCTGGATCTTAAGAGTCTGAGAACAGTTTCAGGGTTGCTGGTTTTTTCCTTAACTTTAAACAGAACAACTTGTCTTTCATATGTTTTATGTAATGTTCCAAGTTTGTACAGTGTTTACAACTTTTCTATAAATTTGAAATTATTTCAATATATAAAAATATTACCATAAAGTAAAAAGATTATTGTAAGGTATTTTCATAACACTTTAGACACTGAAATCAGATACACCAAGTTTCAGAAACCAAGAAATCTGTTTTGTATTCTTTTAATCTACATATATTCCTTTAAATATATATGATTTGCATTATACTACAAATTACTTTCTTAGACATCTCTGGGAAACAGGATCTGGAATCACATAGATTGAATTAACTAATTGAAATATTATATCTCATTCTGCCTACATTTTTCCCCTTATCTCAGGCTATTTAAATCACAAAAGGATTGACTGAAAATGATTATGTCCATATTCAATGATGAGAATAATAATATAAAATGAAATAAAATATAGAGGCTATTCATTAATTTTGATATTAAGTTTTTGTGGTTTTTTACTCAGGAACTAGAAATGTTAAGTTGGATGAAGAATTATGTTTATATGCCTGGTTCCATCAGTATTCAAAGCTTTTCCCCTGTGGATCTTGTCTTTCACATCAGTTACAATTAGGTTCTGCAGAGTGTAACAGGGGAAAAAATAAAAACAAGAAACAAACAAAACATAACCGTCTTTCAGACAAGAGAGCCATAATTTATTCTCTTATGTAAATGAAGTCTAGGAATAGGATTACAACTAATAAGACAGCTCCATGTTTTCATCAAGAATGATACCATTCTTCCCATCGTCCATCTGTGGCATCTGCAAGGTCACCTTATGATCAAAGATTGGTTCTTGTCCTCATGATGGCCAAGTCAATGCTGTCATCTGAAGGAAGATCATTAGACATTCTCAGTCTTCATTTTCAAAGAGTATATCTTGCTTGAATTTTCATAGGACATGTCTACATTAGTCAGCTTGGGCTGCTGTATCAAAATACTGTAGACTGGGTGGTTAGTACAATGGACTTTGTTTCTCACAGTTCTCTAGGCTGGAAGGTTTAAGATTAAGGTACTGGTAAATTATGTTACATTCTGAGACCTCTTCTCATGGCTTGTAGGTGGAAGCCATCTCTTTGTATACTCATAGGACCTGTTTTTGTGTATAAGGAGGTAGGGAAGGAGAGAGGGAGAGAAAGAGAGATAGAAAGGATTTTTTTTTAAAGATTTATTTTATTGATTTTTGACAGAGAGAAACAGACAGAGAGAGACAGAGAGAAGGGGGAGGGCCCAGAGCAGTCTCCATAGTTGACATTAGTTTTCCATATGGTTTCACTCCACAGGTGGGCGCAGGGCTGCGCAGGGCAGGAACTGGGCCGGGAGCCTCCCACATAGGTCCCGGCAAGAACTGGCAGTTCAGCATGTGGGTCCGCATGGGCCGGGGCCGGGATTCGATCCTCAGTCCTCTGGGCTTCAAAGCGAGCGCTTTACCTGCTGAGCCATCCCAGCTTTCCCAGAAAGGATTTTCTTAATTCCATCATGAAACTCCAACCCTTATAACCTCATCTAATCTTAATTGCCCAGCAAAGACCCATCCATTTCAAAGTGGAGATAAGGCTTCAACATGTGAATTTGGATGAGTCACAATTTAAGTTCATAGCAACTTCCAATGTATATCTCATCGAAAAAGGGAAAAAACAGGGAAGCTGGGATGGCTCAGTGGGTTAAGCGCTCACTTTGCAGCGCCGGGGACAGAGGATCGAATCCTGGCCCCAGCCCGTGTGACCCATATGCTGAACTGGGAGCTCCCCCAGTTCAGTTCTCTCTCGGTCTCTGTATCTCTCTCTCTCTCTCTCTCTCTCTCTCTCTCTCTCTCTCTGTCAAAAATAAAAATAAAGAGTGTCTTTTAAAAAAAAAAAAAGGGAAAAAACAAACAAAAACAACAACAACAAACAAAACAGACTTTTCTCCTACTTAGGATATTTGTTTGCATTCTTACATGACAAGTCACCCAAAGTTACAAGTTTTGGAGCTCTTTAAAAGAAATTACACACACACACACACACACACACACACACACACACACACACACACACAGTATGTTTGTATGTATGTATATTGTTTACAAGCAGTAGCAGCAGCTTTCAAGACACAGATGTGTGGGGAAGCCGGGATGGCTCAGTGGGTTAAGCGCTCACTTTGCAGCGCCGGGGACCGAGGATCGAATCCCGGCCCCGGCCCGTGTGGAACCATATGCTGAACTGGGAGCTCTCCCAGTTCAGTGTTTCTCTCTCTCTCTCTCTCTCTCTCTCTCTCTCTCTCTCTCTCTCTCTCTCTCTCTCTCTCTCTCTCTCTCTCCTCTCTCTCATCAAAAATAAATAAATAAATAAAAGATTTAAAAAAAAAAAAAGACACAGATGTGAATGTAGAGGCCAGTGTTACAAAATTACCCTTTGCTCTGGGGATGGACTAAGGATGGAGAACGATATAAGGATTAAGTGACAATAGCAGATACTCTACCACCCAGATACTGCTGCTTATTTCAGGACTATCAGTGAACAGAGTAGTTGTTTATTTTTAACTTTTCAGACTTGAAAATAACTATGCAGTACCATAAGTCTTTGGCTTTCAAAGGTGGGGACCCTGTATTTGATCTCCTGACACCCAAATTTACTCTACTGGGTTGGCCTTCTTTTTATAGTAACAAAGTATAGAAAACTTTAAAAATTTTTTGAATGAACATTGAAAAAGATGCTAGATTTGCCTGTAACCTTTACATTACCAGTATAATACCATTGAACACTATTAACTTCCTTAATTTCCTTAACACAAGAGCCTTTGTGGTGCTGATGTTTAATCATATTTCACCTGTTCCATGTAGATCACATTAGGTTAGTTTTTTAAAATCATTTCATCATTGTCAAAGGGGCACTATTGCACAGTGTCTTATAACTGACAAATATCTAAACTTGCCAATGTTTTATTTTTATTGTTTTATTTTATAAGCCTAATTTCGGATGGGGAGATATATGAAAAATATTGTCAAAGTTGTTTTATTATTCCTATACTTCCTTTCTGGGTATTTGAATTTTGTAGAGTACCATAATTCTTCTTTAGTCTTCTTTTATCTAAATGATGTTCTATTTTTCTAATTTATTTGATACATTTTTTTTTTATTTACCCACCTCTAAAAATAAGAGCAGAATTTTTGTGTTTTGAGATTCTATATAGACTGTGGTTTATCCTGGTGGGATATTTATTTGTTTCCAGTAATGTGCAGCTTAGACCACATTGTTATGTATCATATCATTGATCTTTATTTGATAAATTATAGTGGTGCCTTTAAATATTTCAATAAATAAATATTTCTGAAAGGCATTTCAAAACATGTTTACAAATGAATTCTAGATATTGGACCCAGTGTGAATTTAATTAAATCTCATGTTATGAGAAGCTGAATGTTGTTTCTGGGGAGGATCATCTTAATGCATATATGGATTCAGATTTAGTGTTTTGCTCAAAAACTTTTATTTATATTGAGATTCTCATTTTAAAATAAGGAATAAGAATTCAAGTTAAATACAAAAATCAACTAAAATCCACATCTGCTAACATTACTTTTTTGCATGTGGAAACTTAAAGAGTTATATCTGGTTTTATAATAGGGTGAGAAATAAAGGAAATTAAACAGTAGTCTTCATTTAATGGTGTTTGGTTTCTTTTTATTTTAGCGTTAGTGGGGGTGGTGGAGAGTGGAGAGTGGAGAGACACGTTACAAGTTGGTAGCAAAATGACATAACCTAGTAGGTACTTCTATACATAAATTGATTTTAGTATATTTGGTTCAGGGAGAAGAACTTGAAAGTCACTACAGATCCAGGTCATTCATTTCATCTCCCAGCTGAATTAGAGACAAATCAGAAGCAAAGAACCTGTGTGCTCTTTTCAAAGGAAAGTAAAAACAGAGGCAGAAATGATAAATTATAAATGAGAACAAGTTGAATAAGAATGAAAAATTTAGAGTATCCTACAGAACCTTCTCCTATAGCTAATGTGAAGATTTCAACATTTCACCCATACCTGTAGTCATTAGAAAAATGCCACTTCATTTAAGAATTGGAGGAAAATTTGTTGGTAGAATAATTTATCTTACATTATTTAAACAAACAGAAAGTAAGGACATGATATGGTAACATGTTTTGTTTTTTTTTTAATCATCTTATTAAATATTTAAGTATACCTTCTAGGAGAGAAATACATCAATAAAGGACACTTTGAAACTATTTTGAAAAGTAAATTGATCTAACACTTTTAAACAATATTTAGAGAACTCCATTAGTTTTATATTTTTGTTACTAAGTATTGTTCTTTCAAACTGTATATGGGAATTATATATAAGTATATGGAATAAAAATGCTTTTTTAAAAAGATTTATTTTATAATTTTTGACAGAGAGACAGAGATAGAGAGAGACAGAGAAGTGGGAGGGCCCAAAGCAGTCTCCATAGTTGTACATCATCAGTTTTTTGACATGGTTTCATTCCACACAGGTGGAAGGGATCTGCACAGGATGGGAACCAGACCAGGGGCCTCCTAGACCCTGCTAGCCAGGGTCAAACTGGGGACCTCCCACATGAGAAGCTCACCCCAGCAAGAACCAAACTGGGGAACTCCCACATGGGAAGCACACCCCAGTTCAGCATATATGTCCTCAAGGGCTGGGGTCAGGACTTGATACTTTGACTCCTGGGGCTGTAAAGCGAGCGCTTAACCTTCTGAGCCATCCTGGCTTCCCAAGAATAGTTTTGTAAGGAGTTTACTTCTGAGTATTAAAGTCATGTAAAATACAAGAGATCTCCCTTACCAACCTATCAAATACAACTTTATCCCCGGGAAGCTAAGCACTCTCTTTGCAGCCTTGAAGCCTGAGGATCGAATCCTGGCTCCAGCACAGGCGGACCCATATACTGAACTGGGATTTGCCCCCAGTTCAGTTCTTGCCAGGGCCTATGTGGGAGGCTCCCAGCCCAGTTCCTGCCCTGCTCAACCCTGCGCCCACCTGTGGAGTGAAACTATATGGAAAACGAATGCTGTCAACTATAGAGACTGCTCTGGGCCCTCCCCCTTCTCTCTGTCTCTGTCTGTCATTCTCGGTCAAAAAACAATAAAAATAAATCTTAAAAAAACCCAACAACACAACTTTATCCCCCAACCAATAAAGTACTATCACCTTACCTGCTTTGTCATCCTGAAATGTTTCACTACTAAATAATTGTCTGTATGCTTGTTTTTTGTCTGTTTCTCCATTAGAGTAAAAGCTCTACTAGGCCAGACATTTTTTTCTCATTCAACCAAGAAATGAATAGTGATGAAAGCAGTAAATGGCATATAATAAGGACACAGTCAATGTAATGGATTCCTGTTTAGCAAATAGACTTGATTAACTGGACTTCTATTGTCAAGCAGGAAAATAAAGGATTGTGGAGACATTATGGAGAAAAAGACACTTAGGTTGAAAGGGACCTTAGGCCATGTTTTTTACAAGTGATGGGAAAGATGGATTCCACATATGTCAGGAAGCTCTAAAGTAGGGGTCCACTATAAAAGTAGGGCTCTCTAATTTTATTCTTTTCTTTTGTTCTTATGTTTCCCCCCACTATATTCTGCTTTATTCTTGCTCATTTATTTCCTGCCCCACAAGTTGTATGTTTTGTTATCATCTCATAGTTATTTAAATTTCTGTCTTTAGCTGCCTTCCTCTCTGGCGTATACCTAGCTAGATCTTATCTGTCTTTCTGGAGTGTATATACCTGGATATAAAGCCCAGGGTTTAACCAAGTTACTAAATACATATGTTTCTCTATCTGTACACATTTCAGAACAAAAGAGTCATAGTCCTGAATTTGCTAAGTGATATTTCATGACTTAGAGATAACAAAGGATTTTTCTTTATATATAATGTGAGTAATTTGTCTACATATCCAACTTTTCTTCTAGATCACTCCTGTTCCTGGTACTCATCCACTTTTAGTTTTCGTAAATCCCAAAAGTGGTGGGAAGCAAGGAGAACGGTATGTTTTTAAAGTCATGTTTATTTTCTATAATATATATGTGTGAAGTTTTAACTTAATTTTCTTTTGTAAATATTCTTATTACCTGTCCACCCTACTTATTACTTCTAGCTCTATCAAAGAATTTTGCATACCACGTAGCTCCATACATACTGTTGAATTGATTGGTTCTCTAGCAGTCTAGTTTCATTCTTTTGATGTGGCTTTCCAATTTTTTTAGAACCATTTATTAAAGAGGTTCTCTTTTCTCCGTTGTATATTTTTGGCTCTTTGTCAAAAACTATTAGGCCATACATTTGGTTTTATTATTTGGTTCTCAATTTTGTTCTATTGGTCTGTGTGTCTGTTTTTCTGCCAATACCATGTTGTTTTGATTAGTATCACTTTGTAGTATAATTAGAAGTCAAGGGAGTATGATACGTCCAGCCTTGTGCTTTTTTCTCAGGATTGCTTTGGCTATTTGGAGCCTTTTATGATTCCATACAAATCTGAAGATTTTTGTTCTATTTATTAAAAAAAAAAATGAAGTCAGGATTTTGTTGGATATTGCATTACATCTGTATACTGCTTTGGATAATATGGCCCCTTCGCTATGTTGATTCTTCTAATTCATGAAGATGGCATATCTTTGCATAGAGTCTTTCTGCCTTCTTCCATATTTTTTAATAATATCTTGTAGTTTCTAATGTATAGGTTCTTCACATCCTTTGTTAAGTTTATTCCTAGGTATTTTATTCTTTTTGTTGAAATTTCAAAATAAAATTTTTTTTAATTTCTTTTTCTAAAATATGATAGTATTTAGAAACAATATATTTTGATACATTGAGTTTTGTAGCATAACTGTACTGTGTTTATTGTTTCTAACAGTTTTTGGTGGAGTCTTTA